>JACXIV010000018.1:2938776-2969300 GCA_014737475.1 Bombus confusus | reverse complement strand
ATTATGAAAATATTATATTAATTATTACATAATAAATAATTTTTCTTTTACCCTATTGAGATTGATGTAACAATATAACTTTAAGATTTTACATAAGATATTATGTAATTTTAATTAATTAAGACATTTTAAAGATTATAAATAGAATTGTATAGCATTGGAAAACAATGTTTAAACCAATTTTTTGATAAATTTCTATATAATATAATTTGTACTATTATAGTATTACATTAATTGTTAGTATATTCGACAATATTGTATTTTAACAAGGTAGTGACTAGCTACACGACAAGTATATTTGTTTTCAAGAAAACTCGTCCTAATGTAAGTATTTTATACAGACATATGAAAGAAATATACTTCTATTCATTTTTATTGATAGAAAAAATTTTTCATTTTTATTTATTCTTTTTAACCAGTAGTAACTATTTTAATGTCCATATTATTAGTGTTTTAATATTTGAATAATCTTATCAAAAGTTATCTTCAATACAATATTCGTTGTACATATACAGATCTTATATTTTATAAAGCTTATTCCTACTATAGTGCATTGTACTAGATTGTAACACATTTTGTTTTTATATTTAGTATATAAACAGAAAAAGCAGGACGAATATATGTTACAACATGATATCCTTGTTACAGGAACATAACAATGATGAGTTGAAGGAATTACAATAAAATCTGTCTCGAAAGAGTAAAATTTCACAAAATTACCTAATCAATGTAACACGCAATAAAAACTACTATAGATTCTACCAATAAGTATAGCTAATAATCAACAAAATTTTCTTATAACTTGAAAAAACATTCAAACTAAAAAGAGTTAAAAAATAATCCATTTGGAAAATTTAAATCTTCCAAAATTCTCTAACCAGTGGAACAAATTATAGAAAAATATTGCATTTCTAATTTAACCGGTCATAAATACTAGGCCGATATTACACTAGCAGAATAGGTTTGCATATTTGCTACACCATATGATCTGTGAAATCTCTTGTAACTTTTCCCTTCGGATACCTGGTAATCTCTATTTAACGGATACGCGTTGACATGGTATGTCCTCATGCCATTTGATTTTTCTATATACAGGGTGCCCCATTAACTCTGTTACAAAGCAACATCTCTGTTACTTTTAATGATATGGAAAAATGCCAAAGGAATAATCTGTTTAGTTCGGAAAATGTTATGGTTAACAAAAAATTTTCTCGAAGTCATGTCTTTCGAGATTCCAATCTCATCAATGTTTTTTCTTTAACGGGATTACATATTTTCATCATCATGACGTAATAGCTGAGATTGAAACTAATCCGCTGACTTATAACATTATGACCTTAACGTGACCTTGAATACGAAAAATTAAAAAATGTTTGGTAATAGATGCGAGTAATAAAAACTACAATACAGAGATTACGCAATGCATCAATAACATTCATTTATACCGAATGTACACATGTTTATGTTATCTTCCTTTTGCTAATAATAAATACGCTTAATTATTCGCTTTGATACGACGCTTAATAGCAATACGCAATACTGGATTAATACATTTCTGAATTTTGTATATTCACAGTTACATGAAGGTCATAGTGTTAAAGTAACGAAGATGTTGCTTCGTAACAGAGTTAACTACATATCCATATCATAACATAATAATTATAATTACCAATTAACACTGAATTTTTGTACTAAGAAAAATAAAAGCGGAAAATGAAAAGCTTTATTATAAAGATTTGTAATTGAATCATTTAGTAAACCTTTTATTAAACAATTGATGAATAAATTGCTTTTTACTGATAAACATCATTGTTCCACAACAAAATAATGAGCAGCAATATAATAACGTTTTAATCTTGCAAATTTGATAAGAAAATTGTGAATCATTAAAGCATATTAAAATCTCCAGAGGCAGCATCAGTAATCTACCAATGAATAAGCATTGGTGGATAGCTCCATATACATGATAATCCATATACATGAAACAATCACATATGTATTTTGAATACATATTCAACTACATCACAGACTACAAAAATATAGAATATTTGAAAAATCTAGATTAATAGAATGCTTTCAATTTTAAATTTAAGTAGAATAGTATGATTATATTTATTTATTATGTAGAATAATATGTACCAATTTTCTAAAAATAGTTAAAATGATATTTTTGATCGTGTAGTAGTTTTTACATACTTCTATTCATAAAGACAATATTTGTTGCAATTTATATAAGATAAATATAATCGTAAAAGTACTTCTTAAGAGGCTAATAAGAAGATTAGTATTACTTTTCTTTTTAAGCCAATTATATGTATTTCTTTAACGTATAGGTATTTATAATAATCGGATATTTGTAATATGGTGTATACGATTTAGAGTATTTAGATGAAATAAATATTTATTTTTTTCCTTATATGTGTATCAGAAGATATGCAACGTCATGTCTGCATTTCTTACAAACTGATGAGCACAAGTTATTTTCTACACTTCTATATAGAAGTGTATATAAATATTAGAAATATATGTCTGTTATATGCTCGGACATATTGTGAATACGGGCATCGATTAAACTCTTACCTTTTTTCTTTTTACTGTGAATCACGAAAGATGGGGAAGAGTATTATTCCGCACCAAGTACCGACAATATTCAACTTTATGATAAATCGAGTGAATGAAAGGCATTCACTGTGTCCTTTGCCATTCATCTTTCTGATGTGAGCGGTTTCAGGACAAAGGACTAACAAGCTGGAGAAAGACAGAATTTAGATTGTCAAAGAGAACTGTAAGTAATTTTCATAATAATCAGAGACTTTCCTCAGGAAAAGATAACGTTCGTTTACTAACAGAGTACATATGTAACAGGGTGTTAAAAATTTATATATCATATCTCTGACAGATGACTCTAAACCGATCGATTCTTCATCTGATCGATCTGTTTAATTGAAGATCTGTTTAAGAAAGGTGCTGTTAAAATATTGACCTCGAACTTAAATTTCAAGATCAATTTTTTTTTTATTGCACTCTCTAATACTCGTCACGAGGAATACAAGCCTCAAATGAACCATGGATCGCAAATGAGCTGTTGTCTTGGAAAATGATTTTAAAGTTCCATTGGCTCTTACATTGAAGTTATTTACAATATGTTTATATTTCGCAATCAGATAGAAAGTAAATAGTGTAATATTGATGAGGAAATAAGAAATTGTATTCCTTACCACATGAGATAACCTACTCTAAATAGAATGACGCACTTATTTAATAATTTTCAACTTGTAAAATTACTCATTACATAGAAGAACTTTTTAAAAAAGAGTTGAATGGTATCGAAAAGTATAGATTTGACGTTATTAGTATCATTGCATGTGGATACGTACAACAACATTCTTCTTAAATATAATACAATCACATTCCTTTATGTCTTGGTCTTGTCAATGCATTTCATAATTTCATCTGAGCGCTTAATAGCAGTTTACGTCCAAAACCATTAGTTCATATATCAGGAAATATTTGAATATATGATAAACACAGGGTGGAGCATTTAAATGAACATACTTAATAATTATATTAATAACGGAAATGGTCATATGAAAAGCTGCAGAGAACAAAGTTATCTGAAGGGGTACATGCAATGGTAGATAAAATTTTTTCTGAAAGTCATATTTTTATGAAATTTCAAGCTTATTATCATTTTTTAAATGTAACTACTTTTTTTTTAATACATTAATCTATCCATTTTGGTATTTTCTATTAAAAGGTATTAGCCTATTTATTTCGAAATGCTACGTATTAGTTTAATAGATATTTCAGCTTTAATTTTATCAAATTTAATGTATGAAAGAAACACAACGTAAAAAAGGAATACCACTTTGCAGGCCTTTCCGTGTCCTTCATATATTACATTTGACAAAATTAAATTTAATATATCCGTTAAACTAATGCTTTTTTAACATAAATAGGTTAATACTTTCTATAAAAAATATCGTGATGGATCAATTGATGTATTAAAAAATATATGGTTTCATTTAAAAAACCATGATGATCTTGAAATCTTTTTAAAGACTAACTTTCAGAAAAAATGTCACTTACCATTATATGTGCCTCCCTAAAAAGTATAACCTTGATCTCTAAAGATTTTCCATACGGAAAATTAATAACGGAAATACATATTTAGGTGTCCCTATTTAAATGCTCCAAAAGAAAGTATTAAATTTAGGAGATATTTTAATATATTGTCACAATATTATACAAATAAAGTACAATATTATTGTGCTTTTGAAACGAAATAAAGAAAATAATGAATATTATGGCATGAGCAACTTAATACTTTCTTATATGGAATAACGAAATACATCAATCGCCACGTAAATAAATGTGATTCTATTTATAAAAACTGTAGTTGATCTACATATTTCTCCTACGTACCCACCTGCAAGGAAACTAATAACAAATTGTGCTCTCTACGATGCCATTCAACTCTTGCTTGAAAGGTTTTTTCGTACAATAACTAATTTTGTAATAGTTGAATTTGATTTCAGATTTGAAATCATGCAGATAGATACTTCGTTTTGTTTTAGGTGGTCTATTTCATGTGCTAAGAAATAATTTCCTGTTTCTTCATTAATATGATACTGTTTACTCTTTCTTCTTTCTTTCTCCCTGACTGCAAAATGTAAATATATTGTAAATAATGTCAATGTAAGTGCAAATGGAACATTAAGGTCATTTTGTAAGGGAACGGTTCATTTCGAGCAAACAAGTCGTCCATACCAATATTTTCCTAATTTATTGTTTATTATTTGCTATTTACAATTTATGAAATATGTAAAAGTTTGCACGTGTTATTATGTTACATATAATAACAGAATGAATATTATTTATAATTTTATGTAAATAAAAAATTAAACAAACTAGATTTTAATAAGTGCTGATACTGTATTGTAGATCTATGTGATTCTTTTCTCCTACAGAAACTTACATCGAGTAACTTCCTTGAAAGACTATCACATTATCATTTTCCATTTAGGATGTTGAAAAACTATTGTAATCCTCAACTAATTTATAATTTTATATCTCTGATTCTATATTACACATTTAGCTTATCATCAGCATTACATCTATTATAGATAAGTTTATATTTATAAATTTATATGCAATATATTTATGATACTTGAATAATGTCTCTCATATAAATATCACACTAGTTTAGTGTATAAAACTGTATAAATGGATACTGAAATAAATGAAGAGCAATAAAATAAAATTGCGGAACTCTTCGGATTACTGACGTTTCTCATACCCTTTTTCTGATTACCGCATTTCTATAACCTACATACATATACAAATATCTGTACATTTACACACTTAATATTAGGTTGTCCAGAAAGTTTCTTTCGTTTTATAAGGAAAAAATAGACGCATGACATTTTTCGTTTTGTATTATTTTACTGAATCACGTATGATCCATTTTCCTCCGTTTCTATTATTACGATCACACGTAATTCGATAAAATAATATGAAACAAAAAATGTCGTGCATCCGTTGTTTCCTTATAAAACTTTCCGGAAAACCTAATATATATGCCACTAAATTACCTATAATAATTGTACTACAATAATTCACATAGATACAAAAAAATTAAGCAGAAAAAGAGAAACGTTCTTTTCCGATATGATATATTCCAAGTTACGAAAAAATACATTTTGTATTTTTAAAAATAAATTTGTATTTTTTTAAAGCCTTTGTACTTTGAATAAATGTAAGGAATTTAATGAAAACTTTTCGTGCAAAATAAAAATAAATGAAATTTTGTCTGCAAAAAAACTTATCGTTTTTGGATAAAAGCAATGCTGCAAAATTACAAAATAACATTGAAAATTAAATTATCATACAAAAATATAAGTTTCTAAATATTTTTTCCATTATTGATATAATTTGACATTGAATTCAGCTACAAATATAATCTTCTATTCATATTTGTTTTTGTTCGATAAATATTTTGAGAAACTCTTATATCTGTTTTTATCGCTGTATAGCTATTTAAATATGCGTTTAATGAGATATTGCATAAATGTGGTTACTTTCAATGTTGCAATATGATGAAGAAACCCGAAGAACCTTTCAGAAAAAGGGTGTTCAAAATCATTTTTTAAGCTTTATCATTTTTTATTATGAATAAAGAAATCGCTGTTTTCGATATTATTTTATTCTACATGAAAAATGTAATTTGTGTAATATTTTAATAGCTTTTCATAAACATGACAATTCTATAAACGAAAACGAGTTCCAACTTTGAATATTTCCAAACACTGTTTTGTCAGATACGCCAGTATTTCAAATAGGTCCTCAATTATAAGATTGCAAAATATCTACATATTTATTTATGGACAAGAGAATGTTGTTGAAGAGAGAACAGGAATCACTAAATGAAACAAGTTGTCAAGGTCGAAAGAAATCGATAATCATTCTTTGGAAGTTACGCAGAATTCCTAAAACTCAAGGAAAGCTGGTTTGAACGATTCTCAGAATAAACTACCATAAGGAAAGAAATACAGCAAACCATTCACAGTACGATTTTCAAATATATACAAATTTGTCGCATTTTGTTGTGTCATTTTTTAAAAGTTTCATTCTATTCGGTTTTTGTATATATTTATTAATTTATGTATAATTGTACCAATTAGACAAGTGACTTAACTTAAGTGATCTCCTCATTTGTCCCCTGCTATTTCTCTCTCAATTTATCCTGGTGCCTCTCCCTTACTCTAATATCTTCTCCTTTAACCTACCTTCCTAGCATCTTATCTTTCTTATCCTATCAGCCACTTTTTTAAAAACCTTGTCTATCATCTCTTCTGTTTCATCATTCCACTTATATTAATTTGCATGAATCATATCCTTTTATACCGCTTTCACTTCTTTACCTTATGCTTTTTTTCTTGCCCTTCTGCTCAAAATTTTCTGTGCTGCTTTTTCTTATAATATAATGTATATAAAGTAAGTGTAAAACCACAATAGCGTGATTACGCTACTCCTTTGGATCGGTGGAGACTTTTTGAAAAAAATTCGTGCAATATTGACTTTTAGTGCGACTTTCTAATTCAACATTTCTTTTATTGCAACATGTTCTACTCATCACAAGGAACAAAAGTTACAAAAGAAGCATGGGTCGCAAATGACACTTCTTCCGGAAAAAATGTTCAAGTTTAATAATTCTTAAATTGGTTTTATTCACAATGCGTTTATATTTATATTCACATTTAATGAGAAATCTACGAAGCAACAGGAAATTCCAGATTAGTTCGAGAAATATATTCCGTGACAATCCGATTTTCAGACTATGTTAACAATTTAGTGATCAGAAATTCATATTGCGATGTCTGAATGCAGGTCGACCCTGCATCAATTAGCGTAAAGAAGAACAAGTTAATTATCGGTTTTTGCTCATGGTTATCCACTCTTTGACTTACATAAAATATTTTGTCGAACAAGAATGAATGACATGACAGTACGACGAATAATTCAAAAAGGAGGCTTACAAAATTTGCTACGTTCAGGTGCTCCAATTAAACGATTATGCTACTCGACGAAAATTTTGCCGTTAAATGCTGCATGAATTGCAACACGTTCCACACGTTTTTAAGCGTTTATTATTTACGGGCAGCAAAAGCAATTCCTCAAGTTGTAATATTTTCAATAGACAAAATGCCACGATTTGGGCTTACAGAAATCCATATGTAATAATTGAAAGATTTAACGAAGGATGATTCACCACAAACTCATAATCAGGAATTACTGGATTCACTTTCTGTTTTGATTCCCAGTACCCCATTTCTACTATTATTATATTACTTTCATTTCTTTCAATGCACCAACTGCCTCTTTTACCCCAAATTCCTCATTTAGAAGCTGTTCTATATTTTCTTCCGCTTCTTTCCTTCTCATCTTATACCTTTGAATCCTTTCGTTTCGGCGCACGTGTGCGTTTATATAGATGCTATGAAGTTTATATAGATGTTATGAATTGTTCAACACTAAACCTACCACAACCGGTTAAATGACCGTTTTTTTAATTTCGATTAGAATTTCTTAGATACAAGGTTCTTGCACCACCATTTAATCTCACAACTTTGCTTATATTAGATTGTCCTAAAAGTTTCTTTCATTTCATGAGGAATTAATAACATTTTTCGTTTTATATTATTTTATTGAATTACGTATGATCATAACAATAGAAGTGGAACAAAATGGATCGTACAAAATTCAATAAAATAATATAAAACAAAAAAGAGTTGTGCATCTATTATTTCCTTATGAAACTAAAGAAACTTTTGGGACAACCTAATAGTATACGTACAATGAATTTTTTGATATTCACTTCTTTTCTTATTGTTTGTTTTCTGAGAAGAATATATAGTCTGTCTTATCTACCACGATCGATCCTTTAACCAGTTGAACGATTTATATTCTTTTGCAATAGTATTCGCTGGAAAACACAATATAAAAAAATGCACAGAAACAGAAGCATTTCGAGCGTTGGGAACTAAATGTGATCTATTTACTGCAAAATTATATGCATTTATTACACTCCTATATGCATGCGGCACATACAAGGCTAAAAATATAGGCATACCACTTCTATGGAACAAAAATCGGGGTCCGGCTTCTTTCTCAAACACACTGTTCATAAACACACTGTGAAAATTATGAAGTTTACTCGTTTTGATGACAGAAACCAACGAAGCCATCTCTTATAAACGGATAAATTCGCTTCGATTTCTAATGTTTAGTACAAATTCGTCGAGAACAGTCAAAAGTGTTATTTACCAGGACCATATATTACTATCGATGAACAATTGTTTCCAATAAAAGCAAGGTGTAGATTTACTCGATACATACTCAATAAACCGGATAAATTTGGTATCAAATCCTGGTTAGCGTCCGATGTAAACAGTAAATATATTATAAACGGCTTTCCACATTTGGAAAAAAATGAAGAGAGAGAATCTTCAGTTTCACTTGGGGAGTTCGTCACACTGAAATTAATAAAACCGTATACAGGACATGGAAGAAAGCGACTAAACTTTTAACAAAAATAATTACGGTTGTTGGAACAATTCGCGCAAATAGAAGGGAGCTATCAAAATTGGCAAAACAGACAAAGAACGATATGACACGCTTCTCAACAAAATTATATCGTTCAAATACGATATACGATTGACAATTTACAAAACTATAGCACAGTACTGATTCTTAGTTCAATGCATACATCCGTACAAATTGAAAAAAATGATGTCCATATACCGGAGACAATTACATTATACAATAACATTATACAAATACATAGATCATACAAGTTGTATAATAGCATCAAATTCGATGTAGATGTGACCGACCAAATGGCTAGAAAATACATTGTAAAATTTAAATCTCGGAGATGATTTGTACAAGTACTTTTCAATATACTAGACATAGCAGGAATAAATGCATGGATTTTATATAAAGAAACCACGAGAGAAGGAATTTCGAGGTCTGTCTTTCGAACGTCTGTCAAATTGGCTATTATCTTTATTCTATATTAAAAAATATAAGCTGTTTTAAACAACGGTCATTTGATTGGTCACGGTAAAAATAGGTATAGGTGAAGTGTCGGTAGGTTTAGTGTTAAATATCAATTAATTTTTATTTTCAAACAAAAAGATCTAACAGATATATCAATCGACGATTTCTTTCGAGTACCCTTAATAATTCGAAAAAGATCTTTTATTATAATTGTTTTATGATAAAAAATTGATATTTATTTTACTATAATACTTATTGCAACGCTGCCTCCGGTACAAAAACATAAGAACTGTAGTTTTAATACGATGTTGACATACATTATTGAAATGATTATTGCGAATGTAGTGCAAAGCACCGAGAACTCACCGAAGTCGGCGCTGCGGCCGCCGGCTCCTTACGCAGATACCTATTATATTCGGCTCGTAGATCCAATAGTCTTCGCATGGATACCGGCTAAAGTCGATGTTAGAAACAGAAGGTTTAATGACCACCCTGTTTGTCCTCCCTCTGTTTCCTGGTTTGCCATTTTCTCTTAATCTTTCTTACCTCTCTCCATATCTCCTTCGTCTCCTCCTTTGGCTTTTTTCTGCCCCTCTTTCCCTTTCCTTCCTAAATTTTTATTTTCCTTCTCCAAGACTTCTATTATTAATTCTCTTCTCTGCTCCTCTTCCTGCTCCCTCTCTCTTCTCTCACTTCGTTTCATTTTCTATAATATTTCTTCCATTTATCTACACGACTTCTCCTCTTCCTTTTCCATTTATTCTATATGAATTCTATCCTCCGGGTCAAATTATTTATTTCATTCTCTACCCCCTTTGTAACTTTTCTCTTCCTTGTATGATCTCTGTCCTAAAACTTCCCAATCTGTTTACTATTGTCTACACTATTCCCCCCTTCACCTCTTCTTCTCTCTGAGACAGTTTCTTTAATATCCCTCTTTTTCTTTCTTTCTCGCTCCTCTGTTTCCTTGAAACTACTTCTCCTTCAGTTATGGCTTTCCATATTTCAGTCAGTTTTCTATCGTTAGAACTCTTCCTATCTTTGCTCGCCTTTAACGAAGATACGTTCCATTTCTTCTTCTCAATTTTTGGTCTATTTCCAATTTTGTCTTCTATTATTCCTTCTCTTTTTGTTATTTCTTTTCCCCAATTATCTTTCCCGTCCATCATTACTCTTTCTGCTATTGGTTCCTTTTGCTAATTTTATACCTCATATCTACCATTTATTAAAGTTTGATAATGTCTGACCCTATATTTCTTTACTTTTAACTCGTCTATTTTTTATATTTAACCTTGACTCTTTATGTAAATCTAATCTTACTTTCCTATTTTACCTCATCTTACTTATCTATTATTTGATTATCAATAGACTTAAGGTCTCAATACTTTTAAATATTATCTACTATAATTTACTGTAATTCTTTAATTTTTAAAATATGATAATAGTGTTATTACTATAACAAACACTTATAACTCAGAGATAAAATACAAAATGATACAATATTAAAAAAATAATTCAAAATAAACAATTTTCTACAAAAAAATAATTTAGATATCTTTTATTTAAAAATATTGCACTAATATCGAATGTGGGATCAACTTCTGAAAAGAATCTCATAATCGGAATTTTGCCCTAGATATCCTTGGTAATAAAATATCATAATTATAATTCTTCTCGCGTATCTATAACATTGTTAGACAATCTCTAATCTTATGACCTAAATCTCAAAACTTAATATCATGTAATGATATTTAAATAGACTGAATAAATTATAATACAGTAGAACTTCATTTATCCAAATAGGTCGAAAGACAAAATAGTTCGAATAACTGGGCAGTTTGGATAATAAGTTAAATAACAAGTTCATCGTAGGAAAATAAAATTATTCGCTGGGTTATAGATTAATCCTTTTAATTTTAATTTTTAATATTGTAATTATATAAGCTTGTTTTGTAATAATTTTTGTTTGTGTAAGTTATTAAAGTATGCCAAAACTGGTGCTTTTATATTTAATTTTACAAATATTATTTAAACTTATTAAAATGTTTATGTCGTTAAATTATTACGATGTTTTTAATGAATGCAATATTTTGAAACAGAAAGTAAAGTTTCAATCATAAACGAAATATAAAATTTAAATACTTAGTACATAAATTAATATTAGTAGTAGTAGATAGATCTCTAGTGTTTTAAGACGATTTATCTCTAATATAAAGTACCTTATTTCAATGTGATCCTCTTTAGACTTAGTACGTGCTGAAAATAATATCTCCTCTTCGGGCATATTATTTAAACTATTATAGATATAAGCGGAATAAAGTTTCATATATCTATATGTTCCTCTATTTATAATATACTATATATATAATAATTATAAATATAATAACTATATTTTCTCCAAATCGTATTAAGATATCTTACCTTATTTTACTATTTGAAATAAAAGTAATTAGTGCCTTTCGTGTTATAGTGCAGTGCGTTATAATTACACGACCGAATATTAACAAGATATATCTTTAATCAAATGATTATTTAAATCAAATTTATATTGTATGTGTTGTTTGCTTTGTTGTTATACTTTAAATAGTAAATGGAATAATAGTAAATAAGTAAGTAGCACTTGGAGTAAAAATTCCGTGTATCATGAATGAATAATTTTTATATTTTCGTGAAGAAATGAAGTGTGTGATAAATATCTATATAAAGAAAATGACAAATATGAAAATAATTTATTCTCTAATACATTATTTGAATATGATTCAATATGAAATATGAAAATAATTTATTTTTCAAATACATTATTTATATAACATATTATTTGCATAAAAATGTATTTGAAAAATAAATTATTTTCATATTTGTTATTTTCTTTATGTGGATATTTACCACACACTTGATTTCGCCAGAAAAATATAAAAATTATTCATCCATGATATACGAAATTTTTACTCCAAGATCCGTGTAAGTCTACGTAAGTACCTATGTTGCTTCTCGTGCTTCTTAAACCTAGTCCATACTTGACAAATAATTGTCCGCAATTAATCTGTATACAATGTCCGAGGAAAATCCGAAAATAGCGACGGGTAAAATGCAAGTCCGCAGGCAAGTATGTTCTTTTCCATTAGAACAGGAAACAAGAGACAACATCTACGGACAAATTTCCTTTGATTTTCTTTTCTTTTGCCAACAATTCAGCAACGATTCTGATCTTTTTTTTTTTATCTTCAGACTAATCTTTTGTAATAAAATTCCGAAATCATTTTTTAACATCCTTAAGGAGCGTTTTAATGATCGTTATTACACCCTCAACGTTATATTACCAATATTCATATAATTGATTGTCTAGAGTCTAGAAGATCATATTGATTGTCTGAGCGCTCCTTTACAAAACTCCTAAATCCAGAGCCATCTTCTAGGCTTATTTCTTCAAGAAGATCGTTTCCATGCTGATAACTAGATTGTTTTTCTATTGGATCGAATTTTTATGCGAATTCATATTTTTAGGGTATAATTAAAAAACAATAGATGTATCGTCATGCTTTGTATATTTTCTATATTTTTTCGTATTATGTGCATTCTATAATATAACCTTTGACTAAAAATTTGCGTCATCGCAATAGTTTAATAGTTTTCTGTTTCTTCTTTCGCAAATTAAAAAATATATAATATTCCCCATAAACCGTGATAGCAAAGACATGGCTGAAGACACTAATTAGATACAGACAATAAGAATGTGTGAGTACCCGAGATTACAGGGTGGGTGTAGAAAAAGTCGGACGGTTCTGGACAGATCCGAAATTGCGGGTATCCGGCACACTCCTATACTAGTAGACAAACAATATTATCTACCAGTGTCGACAAGGCATCAGCTTTTGCGCTGCAATCTTTCAATATTATATAATTATTTCTAACGTGAAAACTTCTCACCAATGGATATATTGCTTATGCACAAAAAAACAAATATTCTTTATTCTTCATCTTCTATTATCATTTGAAGTAATAAAATATTTATCGACTAAAGTACTTGTAAATAATTTATTTTTCAAGTAAGATTTTGGAATTTATTTGCAAACAAGTTTATTTTCAACTAAATTTATCTGTTATTTTTTTGGAATAATTATTTGATCTTTTTTCTTATATTTAATCCTGAGGCATTATATTTTATATCAGAGTTTATAAATAAATAGATAAATTCATTTTTTTTATTCGTTATACAAAATATGAAAAAAAATCTAGCAAACTAAACAAAGATTCTTCTACGAGGTTGGAAAAAATGCCTTAAAAGGTATTTTTGTGAATCGTGAAAACGTTATCGAAGCAATATGTATTGCGTATCGATATAAATTAATAGATATAAATTAATAAATATAGTTATAGATATAAATTAAATTATAAATTATAGTTATAGATATAAATTAATAGATTCGTAAGCGACTTTAGAACGACCACGTGATACAAAGGTATCTTCCGGTATTACATTTTAGCCAAACTTCGATAATTCTGACTATATGTGTACCGAACATGGTGTGATTTTAAAATCGATGTGTCTTATTTGTCCGTGCCAAGTATCAAAATCTACTGGCAACGTTGAAAACATGGCTCGATATTTATAACAACGTACGCTCAAGCTGCATGCCAAAATTTTTCTGGCCGAAAAGATTTTGAAATACGTCTTGAACTTTAAACTACCTAAATTTTAACACTTTACTGAAGTTTTATGTAATATAGGTATAAAAATGTATTTTAATTATAGAATTACGGATGAATCAAACTGCAATGATTTTATACTTTATGGTCATCAGAGTTACATATAATAATATATTATAACCGATAATAAAGCTGGCGTTTGTAATTGCCGAATTTTACAGAAGTAGTTTGTTGCTTGACAAATTCCTCATCTTCAGATCTTTCAATTTTTGAATTACAAGTCAAATAAAAGGGGTCTGCTAAACCATTATTTATCTATTTAAGAGGTACGACATTTTTACATATATCTCCAGGGGATACACGAAACATTAAAGATTGAGAATCACAGTATTTTAAAATATATAAATTTTAAAATAAATTTGAAATAAATTTGAAATAAAAATATAAAAATTTTTTATGCCCGCTTATTGAAAGTATTTCAATGAACATTTGCATTCACTTTATTGTTTATTATTTTAAACAGCTTTAACTTTAATTAACCTTAATTTCATCACAAATTTTCTGATTTTCAAATCAGAATTAACTTCAATTTCATCACAACCTTTTTCGGATTTTCCAGATTTATAAAAAAGAGGTCAAGGAATCTGAAGAAAAATTACTTTTTGTGTTCTCTAAAAAAAATTAATTTATTAAATCAGCTTTCATAAAATCAAATTTCATTGTACTTAAAGAATTTACAAAACCAAAAGTGTCAAAAGTATTAAATTAATAATTTAGTAGTAATTAAAAATGTATAGCTTCAGGTCGGATTAAGACGCAAAATACAGAAGTATTCCTATATATATATAATGCAATAATAATTTATTCGAATTGAAATAATAATAATGAATATATTAACAATAACCTAACAATAATAATTAGTCTATTACATAGGTACACATCTACGCAGTACTAAGAATTATGCCAATATATCTGATTAAAATGTCTCTAATCATATTAAATTGTTACTTTAAAATATTTATTAAAGAAATTATTTCAATTGGAAGAAATAACTATATATTGCAATATATTAATTATTACATTCCTCAAAAAACGTAACATTAAATTAAATACCACAGTACTTTATAGTCACAACACGCTTCCGCAGCAACCCAACATCTCTCATTTTTCGTAATGAATCTTTACAAACTAGTAAACACAATAACAAAATCTTCTTATAAACAAACAAAACAACGAAACAAACTTTACTCACACCGTGATATAACGCGACTGAATCTGAATAATTATCAATGACAACATTACAAAGGTTTGTCAAAAAACCAACGTCAAAAGATATACGTAAGTATACGCGTGATAAACACAAAACAAATAAATCTAACTGTAGTATATATATTAAATGGTCGATGTTCACGGTTAAGTTACGTTCAAAAGATCACTAATCGGCATTAGTGAAACGGTCGATGAATAAACTTACCCTAGAGATACGAAGGGGTTGATGCAGGTCATGCCCACCATGCATACGAAATCCCCACGGAGAGCCTCCAACAAGGGTGACTTCTCTTGCACTCATCCCGCCTCTCTTATCACTGTCCAACAACCACTCACTCGCGTTTCAATCCGTACGCGAGACGCAGCTATGCTGTTTGCTGATATAGACGCCACGCCGTTTCGTTTTACTCGTGTCGAGTTGACCAACGAGGTCGTAGTTCGCACTCCGTGGCGCAAAATCGTTGATCGCGCGTAAATTCGTCGTTTCAACGCTCACATTTCTCGAATAGCGCCTCGCGAAATTTACCAACTATCATTTATTATCAGCGTTTACTCGAATGGTAGTCAGTACTCCTTAATCAGCGACATTACCGACCATGCATCATCTTTCAACGAACGAACGAACGACGAAAAGGTTACGGACGGAAAGTTCATGGACGACAAATCATACAAATTATTAATGTTATTGACAAAACGAAGGATAAATTTGATCATTCACGATGTTCTCGGTTATCAAATTACGAACACGAATATATGGTCACTGATTACAAGAAAATTGGAACGAACAAAGACATGAACTACACTCGTCGATGGTTCGCGGAATACTGACGAGACGGCGCATTCCCCCTCCCTTTAATCGTCGGCGCACCACCCTCACTTGTCATCCTATCAAACTCACGGCACCCGGCGAACACGCGTGCCCTCTCCTACAGCCAAGACCAATATTTCTTAACTTACTATTCGGATGAACCACTTGTAGCCAATATTATAACAAAAACATATTTGAAAATCGAATGAACTTCTTAGATCTAAAGATAGACGATTAGATCTTAGATATACGTTGTTCAAACAAGGACATATTCTATTAACCGAAGATGTAACTATAAAAAAGTAATACTTTAATATTATAAGAAATACCGCCTCGAAATAAGCAACGTGTTCGACACCGGATAGTTGCTTATTAGGAATCAAATATACTACTCGGCTTGACTTTGTTATCAAACGGGATAAGAAAGAACACGGGGAACAAGCGACAGGTTCGAGATAGCGGTAAATCAAAAAGTGATTGGCCGAGCAGCATATAACACGTCAGAATCGCTAATGCTAGAGTGAAAAGGCATTATACATATTCTATTCGTCTTCTACTAAACGATGTTATTGTTCATTCGATCACAAAAATTTATGATTTCTCGCTTTCGCAAACCTCTTACTCATGATCAGAACTCTCATTTTGTCGGTGAGTTATATAAGAAATAAAGAAGAGGGGATAGCAAACTGTTTATTTCGAGTCAGAAACCAGTTGCTTATTATTTATTACCAAAATTGTAATACATATCTTTAAAATTATAAAAAGGATAGAAAAACACGGTTAGCTTTAAAATCAAATAGCAGACATTTTTGGTAATAATTTTGGGATTGTTTGACAATGAGTACTGAACTTTGAAACTGCGTGTAAAAAATGAAAGACATTACTTATCGCGTTCTTCTCCTGTACTCTTCATTTGTCATTATTTTTGGAATATACTTGCAATTTGGAAAGTAACTATTTATATCGTTCTTGAAAATCAATTAAGTTCGTACCTGTAAATTGATAATTAGAAAATCAATGCTACGGGTTTCTAAACAAGCATCAGTAAAAAAGAATGTAAACTGATATAATCTTCCACTCCTGAATATGTTGCCATCTTCATTTTTTTAATTAAAATTTGACACTTTGTTTAACAATTTATAATCGACAAAATATTTTGTATAATTCATAAAAAAATATCATACATTATTTAAAATCTGTCAATCCTTTGTTATTAGCTTGTAGGATCAACTTATATTATAAATTATTAAACGATATTATTTTACTTATAAATATTCTCAAAACTAATTCACACTTGAACAATACTTGGATATTAAACTGTTTACTTTCGCTTTAGTACTAAAACAACAACTTTTTTGAATGAACGTAACTTTTAACTAAACTAAAATAACAAAATAAAAAGGTCCACAGCTCATTTTTGGTATACACAAAAGTTCTGCTAATAATAATACATACGTATTCGAATAAAGTAAAAAGTTATATAAAATAATATTAATATTAATTCAACATATTTTACAGAATGCTAAAAAACTATGTTTATCCTTTCATTACTTACAATACAGTACTAGTGAAAAAATATAATCCTAATTGAAAACAATTACAATCAAAACCTTTTTCTTATAATAACATTTCAGACATATTTTACTTTGTTTGTGTAATAAAGTTACGTATATAATAAGTAAATAATATTTTTTAAAATGTTAAAGAAGAAAGCTTTTTTAACATACCTCACAAAATTATAAAATGAAAGAATATGATGAATAATTATAACAAAAGTATCAAATATATATTTATTGTAGCTGTATATTAGGACAGTTCCTTTTGTTGCTTTTTGTTTTAATGCTTTTTGCATCTCTCCTACCATCTCTTAAATTTCACTTTGTGAAAAAATAATACAGAGAGGTTACAAGTTAAGTCAAATAAGTCCTAAAGTTTCTCAATTATTAATCTGAAATGTGTTGCAACTGCAAAAAGCTACTTCAAATTTTGTAAAACAAAAAATTGCTTATTAGTTAACAAAATATTAAAAGATTTATTGCTTATAAATAAATGGCAAACAAGTATAAGGAGTTTGATAGAACAAACATAGAAGTTAATTAAATAATAGAGATTAATACATAGAATTTTTTGTTACTCCACTATCTTTGTAAGACTGTAATAAGATTTAAGTATACTGTTTAATTTGATTTTATCATAGAGGTCAAAAATAGAACATTTATAAAAAAAAATTTACTAATTGAAATGCCAAATTATTCCAAATAATTTTGAGAAATCTTTTATCCTTTAACAAATTCAATAAAAAGCAGCTCTGAATTGCAGTAACAGACATTATACAAAAAACATACTTATATCTAAAAGATTATAGAATACATTTTACTGCTGTCACATAAAGCGTATAATTATCAGCATCTCTAAGTATAATTTTTATAAACTGAGGCAATAAGGTATAACCACAAAATGATTCAATTACTAAAATAAAACTCATCCTAATATACGTAATACGGATAAGATTTTTGGACCATAAGATTTTGTTTCCTTAACTTATAACCAAGGAATAAAGAGGCGTATAACAAAACATAAATTTAATTCTACAACATGTTATGAATATAACTCAAAAAGCACCAAGTTGAAGGCTTAACATAATTATTAAATTGCGAATGTTTATATAAATTTATATTTTTAAGAATACAAACACAGAAATGGAACCTTATGCATCATTCATTCTTGCATTTTTAAATTTTCCATAAATATATAAACATCTGCAATGTAGTAATTATACATTCAGTAACATTAATTTTCAACCGCTTAAATCATATATGTATAGAGACTCTTACGAAAATATATCAAAATAAAATATAAATGTATGAATTTTCTTTAGTATTCGCACACAGACTTATTCGCGTAAATTCATTTCTTTTTTAACAACCCACCGATCGTATTCATCACGTAAGTAACAGAATGCATCTGATTTTTTGTCCTCATTATTTTCTTGTCGCTGTTTCCTCTCCTTCTTTTTATTTTTCTTATTGCTGTTGTTGTCGCCGCTAAAATCGTCAACAGGTGCCATTTTAATTGTATTAAGTATCACGTTTGGATTTTCTTTGACAAATTTTGTAATTTGCATGAATGGTGTATCTACTTTTTCGTTGGACTTCTTGTATGCACTACGTTCAATACGGACATAACCACTCGATCTTTTCTCAAATGTATGTATATCACTCAGAGTCGTCCATTGGATATTATCTATATACTGGATGGGTTGTTTATTAACAACATCTTCATAAATTTCACGTTTGTCCAACTGACAACGATAATAGTATTTAGTGTCTTTCCGAACAGTTTCCATATACTCTGTCACTAAATATCCTGCCAGATCTCGTTCATCATGAATTTTATGAATATCGGAATCGTGGCGTATAGAACAAAGACCAATGTATAAGAAATTAGCGTATGAACAATCAGTACTAAGCTCTACTTGCTCCTTGTCGATCGTTCGTCCTAGAGAAGCATGATATGTCAGCGTAAATGGACGTAAAGGAAATTGCCATATATCCTCTTTATTATAGCATTTAGCGTTTCGCAATAACCAATCACGATAGGCTGGTAAAATCTGATAATAATTAAGCTTAACCCGTCGAATTATTTCAACGCGATTTTTATCTTTTAAAAAACAGATTTCCAAACCCAAAATTTCATTGTTTTCAAACAATATATCTTGCAGCAGAACAACATGATGGACACCTGTTTCAGTAATGTATATATATTTGAATCCTTGTACTAATAGCAAGGTGGGAAAAAATTTACCCTTGCGAATATTAAGAAGAGGCGACTTGATACCATCTATTCCGGTATAATAAAATGGTGCTTCATAATACGTTTTGCAAATTAACTTCAGATATTTAATGAAGCGATATAAACGTGTTGTAATATTGCGATGAGTTTGAGCAATGTAAATAGTATCAAAATGTTCCTCAGTGAAATATTTCGGTCGAAAGAGAGTGTAGAGATGGTAACGTAGGTTATAATTCAACGGGACGTTCCCAGCAGGTTTTACTTGCTGCAGAAGTTTATAAAAACATGCTACTTTATCTCTAAGCACGGTATCACATGTTCGCATGTTTTTATTGAATTCACTTATTGTCAAGTCCCTCAATATCTGAATAATATAATAATTATTTTCCTTATGAAATACCGACTTATTGATAGAATTTAATTGCATAGCATTTCCAGCAAAAATTAAATGCAGCTTATGTTTAAGCGACAGTATGTATAATAAAAGCAGCATAGCCGGTGAGGGTATAGTGTATATGTCTAAAATAAGAATGGATGTATCTTCAGCTACAAATTTTTTAGAGTACACGATTAATTTATAGAGTTCTTGAATTTTATCTTCATTGAACGTTCGAAACATTTGAATTGCTCGGCGATACGATAAATTGAAATGACGCATACTAAAAGATATAAACGTGTACGTCTGTATATTCTTCAACGATATTTCACTTGCTTGGTCTTTCCGAAATATAATAACTTTTACCCGTTTGTGGTAGTTTACAGCCAAAGTGCACAGAAGAAACGTTTTACCACTTCCGCTTGGAGTATCGATCATGACAACTGTGTTACGTTTTTGCTTTAAGAATTCGCATATATCACGGTACGCTTTCATCTGGTACTCGTTTAAGTACTTGATATCTAACTTCTTCTCTTTTCCAGTACATTTGGTACAATTGGATTGACCAATAGTCAATGAATCCAATTGTTCTTCCAACTCTTGCATCGTAGCGCCGCTCATTCTGTTACTTCATATTTGGATATCGATTAAAAAAATTTTTCTTCATTAATATATACTTCATAAAATTATAATGTTTAGCATAAACATTTGAAGAGGAATCTTTCTTACCGTTCTAAATAATATTATCCACCGCGTTGTTTTCCTTCTTCGGATGTTTAAAACATCTGCAAATATAACACAATTGTTAGACCAGAATCTAAAGTGATATTAAATATCAAATAGATAGATATTTTTATGCCTGGTATCTATTCCATTATAGATTACCTTCTCTCATTCTCTTTATCTCCTTAATTTTTTCTCTTCATTACACATTAACATTATAGCAACTATTCAGTACCGATAATAAATTAAGCGTTAATTTAATATTCTCCGATATAAAATGTCAATGATTATCGAATGAAAGGAAAAATATGAATATATATTGTCATACAAAATTAAAGGTCATTAAATTTTCAATGAAAAATTGTCGACATTTAATCTGTTACAGTTTAGTCAAAAAACTTTACAACAATAACAGTTGTTTTTATATCATATAACCAGAAAGAAAAGCGGAGATACTTTTTCTTTTCGAAAATTTTACAAATTCAAACACCTCTATGAGCATTGTAAAATTTTTTTCATGACTGAAACCACTATGGACTTAAAGATCAAATATTTCTCTTCTTTCCCTTTACAGTGACCTCTTAAAACTTAATGTACGATTTTTCGTCGCTGTTTTATTGAACTTTGAATGAAAAGTATACCGCTGACATTAGAATAATCCAAAGTATACACCACAAAATTGAAACTACAACTGTTATAGCTCAAAATTAAGAAATTATAATATAAGAATTAATATCTGTGTTTAAATGATTTTGGTTATGAATAATCATTATAAATGATTATTGATGGTAAAAATTTTTGGTGGTAAATTTTTTTTGGTTACGAATAACCGTCAATAATAACGAAAATTTTATTTTAATGGTTACCGATAACTGATAACCGATATCGATGACGTGAATTCTTTTTTGGTTACCGATAGCCGTTATCGATGACGCGAATTCTTTTTTGGTTACCGATAACCGTTATCGATAATAGGAATTTTTTTGTTATCGATAACCATTATCGATGACGGGAATTTTATTTTGATTACCGCTCACCATTATTACCAATGAGGTATAAAATAGACGTGACACTGAATGCTTTTTCGTATCCCACGTTTTTAGGTTTATCCTGAGTGATACACTAATATCACAGAAAAGTATCTCTATTCTTAGTCAATGCTGATATTCTGACTTCCCATACCATTTTCGTGTCGCATGCGACGTTATCGAGTCATCAGTATAGGACGAACTTGTAGAACTATTCTGTCCCTTTCAATTTCGTGAATTTTTAAATATGTTGTAAAGCTTAACATTTTGAACAGCTTTTTTCCTATATATATATATATATATATATATAAGTCGAGTCCGAAAAGTAGTCAGGGTCAGTGTTAGAGGCGTATAATGAATCGTCATTTGATTGTCCATTGTGGGTATACAGTCAACGTATCGTTTATTAAGAAAGGTGTTACAGAGTAGACGAGTATAACCGTGGCGATTAAACACTAACGGCAATGACCTGAGGTTCGATAGCGAATCTGCGGTCAACGGGATAATAATCATACTTGCTCATAAGTGTCTCAGAAATTGTACTCTAATCAAGTAGCACGAGAGAATGTCCTTTCCGTCGCGGTGATACCGCAGAGGAAAACTATGATGGGGTGTGTCTAAGGGCACGAGATCATCGGATTCGTCGAGGACAACTCCCATTCCGAAAATGAGGGGGATGGGCATTGCTGTTAATTGGCTAATTTCTGTATTGGTGATCCGAGAAAGATGCTAGCTGTTCTTGAGACAAAGTTGCTGTTGTTGCTGTCCCCGGCATCTTCCCGACAAAGGTGACAGAAAGACTTTGTTTATTCGTTTGAAAGGCCGCGGTAACCAAATCCTATGATCTATAGCGGGTCCTCAGGCTAGCTGCGCACATAGTATAAACATGCATCGGCATCTGGTAATCATCGTACCCGAAGAGTAGTTTCGGTTAGACAAAGTGTTTGTCCCGTGACCGCAGCTACGCTCGGCGTCTAACTGTCGTCTCGAGCCTAAGCTCATTGTCGCGGATTTGCCTAAAGATTTCAAAGGGACGGCCCAATGTCCTTTCATCTCGGACATATATATATATAACCGCCAGTCGGCCTTAGTGCCCGCGATATTCGCAAAAATATTCCAGTACCACTACAGTGAATTCTGCGTATAATTGTGCGCCTATGACAACATATGCATCCAACAAATAACACTTATGCAATATGTGATACAAATCAACATTTTGGGCAACTTCAGGCGGTGTATGCCTGAATATTGGTTGTTGGACGCGTACGTTGCCATAGACGGACAGTTATAGGCAGAAATATCTATTTATATCTTGTATCTGCAATTTTTTGTATCTCGAAAACTAAGCAAGTGAACAGTTATATGTATAAGAAAATGTTGTCCAAATGTTGATTTGTATAACATATTCAGAAATCGGAAAGAACGGAGAGGTTCTACGAGTTCTCCAAAATTTTTATCATTTATAATGGTTACAGACATAACCACAGCAACATTTGCTGATGATACAGCTTTATTAGCTTCTCACTCGGACCCGATTATTGCCTCCTCTACTCTCCAGCGAGATCTCGACTCTATGGAAGAGTGGTTCCACAAATTGCGCTTCAAAGTAAATGAAAATAAATCGAGTCACATAACCTTCACACCCACAGTCAAAGAAGAAATATCCAAATTAATAATTAATAATTAATAATTATATTATTATTAATAAATTAATAATTAATAAACCCTCTAGTTACTCAATTACTTGACACGTCGGATCAGATCCGCAGGCTAAAAAGGCATTATCCTATAGATTTAAGCACTAGATTCAATTAGAATCAAACATGCAATAAACTCTTTGTATTCATGACATTGTACCATGCTAGAAAAATTTACTTAAAATTCTTATTAAGAATTGATTGTAAAATTTCATCTAAATAAAAAAAAATTTATAATGGTTATTCGTAATTAGAACAGTTAGGCATAATTTTCTTTAATCATTTTATTTTTTGTAAACTTTCTTTACGATTTAGTAGTGCCTTCTATTCAAATACAAATTAATTTCTATTTAATGATTTCTTACCAAAAAGTCGAAGAAATAAATATTATTTTGCGGCACATGGAGCTCGCACAATTGAACTTGTACCTCGTGCGTATACGTGTCGTGTGCGTGTGTTTATTATGTTTAGTTTCTAGATTTCGCAATTGTCATCCAAGTTTTCCACAATACAAAGAAATTATAAGGCAACGATATTATTTACAATCGCATCAACCTCTATATATACAAAAATAATAAAAAGAAATATTTAAGTTACTAACGACTTACAATTAGTTAAAATTATAAATTGCGTTTTGTAATTTTTTGAAAAAATTGCTCTATTTACTAAGTTTTACATATTTATCAGAACCCAATACATTAAAGTGAATTGGATGTAGTACAGTATCTATGCAGAAAAATTGTTGATCTGAACGTGTATTTCCGATGATATTTTAGGTCGCTAAAGCCCAAAGT
Source organism: Bombus confusus (assembly GCA_014737475.1). Lineage (NCBI taxonomy): Eukaryota > Metazoa > Arthropoda > Insecta > Hymenoptera > Apidae > Bombus > Bombus confusus. Next base: position 2,944,605 of record JACXIV010000018.1, on the reverse strand, counting down.
GAGTGTCATTTTCCACTGCAACGAACGGTTTTGAAAATTCGAACTTATGAACATTTGACAAAGGTCTTAAATGTAGAAATTTGCGTAAGATAGTGATCATACAGAATGCTAAGCGTTAAGGGGCAAAACAAATCCTGGCACAGCCAATACCTTTCTCTATCGCTTACCGCTCCGTGTGTTATCAGGGCCTCCTAACCGGACACCTCACGGCGTAACAGCTGGAAAATAAAAAGTAACCTAAATCTAATCCAATACTTATGCTCAGGATTTAACTACATACACAGTAACCCATACAGTAAGCTAAGAGTACCAAATTTTAAAAAAGATATCATCAAAATCCACTAGAGCACTGATCAACAGATTAATGAAAATTTTTTATGTCTTACTTCCGTGAAAAACAACTCCCATTTTCGGCTTCAAAAACCTCACAAGCCCTTAAAAAATATTATTCTATCCAAATATTTGGCTGCTCGGATACTGTACTAGAGCTAAGTGATTTATTAAAAAGGAATTACAATAATATGCTTTAAACTGTATATTCTATAACAGTAACCGAGATATTTTAACACTCTTTAGCATATTTATAGTATCAACATTTAAGTTTTACAATTATCCTTATTTGAGATATAACTCAAGGAACAATTGTATTGTAATACATATACAGGGAGTGGAGTTGTACAATCGGGTAGGACGCGATTCAACGTGCAAAAATAAAAACACATTTGGTATAATATTTTTTTGAAAATTTGACAAATATACTTAAATTTAGCTAATTCTGAACTGCACATGAGTCAATAGTCGGCAGAGGTTTAAACTACATTTGGAAATAAGTCAAAAGTGCACAATAAAATTTTTCACGAGATACTCCAATTTAGAGAAAAATAAATTTGAAAATATATCATGTATGTGTGCAAAATCAGTTCATAATTAAACATGTTTAAACCTTATTTTTTTTAAACGAAGTCTTAAAGAGGTTTCTGAGAAGTCAAAAACGGAGGGTCATATGAAACAATTTTATTCTATATTTATGAGTTATTTTTCACATAGAATCACCTGCCAGTTGGACTACGATTACCGCTCCACCCTGTATGTACCTACAATGACAATGAATAAAGCGTATATTCGATACTACATTCTCTTCGCACTTTAGTTCGAAAAAAAACATTCTCTTTTTCCGTAATATTAAGGTTGAACTTGAACTTGGAATTTTTTAATATCTTTTTTTACAATAATCAATCAATAACAAACAATATTCTCTTGAAGAGGCTATTTTTATATAAATAAGTAAATTTATTATGTATGCAGTGAGCGTAGTGCATGTGTTGTGCACGTAATGAGTGTTATATGCAGTGTAGCAGTACTATACGTCGTTCATTATTTATATCGCCCATATTTATTACAAAATGTTGTATACATTTGTAGAACTTTCAGACTTTTGTTACGGTGCGGCGGATGGCAATAACCTAAAAGCGCAACGTTTATACGGCGAAAAATATCCTAACTGGACTATGCCCAGCGCAAAGATATTTTGCAAAATAAACCAGCGATTGCGGGGTACCGGTATGTTAAAATCTGGCGGACGAATTCAGCGCGACAATCCGGTTGTGGGAAATAAAATACTGCACCGTATAAGATAATCCCAGGTTAAGTACGATGATTATTGCTGCTGAAGAAGGTATCAGCGACAGCACCATATAGTTTGTATTGAAGAAGGAAAATCTACACCCGTACTGCTTTCAGAAAATTCAGGAGTTAAAAACAGGAGATTTTCTCACAAGAAAAAATTTTTGTAAATGGATGAGTCGGAACGCAATTTCAATTTCCTTGCGAGGATATTATTTACTGATGAGGTAATGTTTAATAAATGTGGAATAATAAATAGACGTAAAGAACATGTTTGGGAACGTGAAAATCCACACACATTAAGAGATAGTTCATGTAGGGCGGTGCATCACCACGATCTACCAACATAGCTCTTGACCAGCTGTTTTGGAAACAGGTGGATCGGTGAAAGAGGATCTATGCTTTGGCCTGCTCGGTGCCCAGTAATTTAATGTATTTTTTGTGGACTCTTGCGGTCGAGAAAATCGCGGCACGTGCATGATTTTGCTGTGGACAATCACGGTCGCGGCAATTACAGTGCATGTGTGATTTTACTGTGGACATTCGAAGACGGAAGAATCGCAGTTTACGTCTCTCAATAGTATGGTTTTCCTCTCTACGACATGTAGGAAGTAAGCTGCCGCTCATGTATCATTCAGATTGAGAAAGACAGTGCGTCCCGCTGCATAGGCTGACTTCCTTTCGATAGTGTAGGGAGGTTTGCTCGTGTGCAGGGGTATTTTGGTCGATTTTTAATTGTCAATAACTAAGAAATAAAGCCGAAAACTCGATTTTTTTATTCTTGAGTTTTGTCTTACTTTGACTTCAAGAATTCCCCCTTAAATTTCCTGATATCTGTAGCCGAACACCCTATATAGTGTTTTTTGTATTTTGCCAAGGATCAACTTTCCGTTAATGTAGCATTTCATTTATAATATTTTTAAACGAATTCACAATATTGAATTCCATTAAATTCAGATTGTGACTATGGAAAAAAATTAAAAAACTTTGTGCAAAATTTATTTTCTATAACGTAGAATAATCCAAATCCTATAATTTTAAGAAATTGGAAAAAATTGAAGCATTTTATAACACTATTACATGTAAATTATTTTCTTTGCAATCATAAAACTTATTATGCTTCCAGTTTATGTACTGGCTTTCTATAATATGTATGTAATCATTATTTTAATACATATTTTGTATTATCTATTGTGTCATATATTGTATCGGCAAAAACAAAACTTGTTTTTTTTACATATCTGTAAACTAAACCTCTATTTTTTGCACATTAAGGTGGAATATCTGGTCAGAACAAAATTATGAAAAAGTGTTTTTTACAAGAATTATGGTATTCCTAACCAAAGGAACCTTGTTAAATTCTTCTTATAGCCAGAAACGAGACAAAAATTATACAAGAAACAGCATAGGCAACTACTTCTTATGAAACAAATAACAGGCAAATAAAAATAATTCCACCAGATATCCTTGACAAAATCAAAGAAAAAAGAAAAGTGAAAGCAAAATGGCAAAAACATCTAAACAAACTTGTAAAGGAAATAAAAAGTAAAATAAAAGATCACAATAGTAACGAATTCTCAAAATTCATAAATTCACTCTCTGAGCACAAGAATGCCAACTACTTTTTATGGAAAGCCATAAAAAAAATAAAGAAACCAATAAAATTAATCCCAGCAATAAGAAAAACAGATAACACAAGGGCTAGAAGCAACAAAGGGCAAGCTGAAGAAGTTTCCAACCACTTTTATAACACATTTAGTCCATATAATATTAACAACAGTAACTGCAAATGTTATACAGACGTAGATGCGCAAAATACTAATACCTCAACTCACAAGCACTACACCATACCCAATACAACAGCACAAGAAATTATAATCATAATCAAGAAAACAAAAAAACAATAAAACACCAGGAATTGACCTAATCAATGGTAAAAATCTTGAAAAACCTTCCCTCAAAAGCAATACGATTAATGGCAACAACACTCAATGCAATTTTAAGAATTCAATACTTTCCTACTCTATAGAAACCAGCATAGATCATAATGCTACCTAAGTCAGGCAAAGATCCACACAAAACTGCATCTTACAAGCCAATATCGCTACTTCCTGTGTTTTCCAAAATTCTAGAGAAAATAATATACGACCGGCTAAAACCAATAATAGAGAAAGAAAAATTAATACCAGATCACCAATTTGGATTCAGAAACAAATACTCCATGATAAACCAAATGCACAGGCTCGTCAACGAAATTCTACTAGCAATAGAAAAGAAACAATACTGTACAGCCTTCTTCATGGACATTGAGAATACATTTGACAAAGTGAACCATGAAAGCCTCCTACAAACAATCAGAAAACATTTCCCGGAACAAATCTACCACTTATTCAAATCATACCTAAGTAACCGAACATTTGTAGTAAAAATAAAGGACACACATTCTGAAATTAAATACATCAAGGCAGGAGTACAGCAAGGAAACGTCTTAGGACAAATATTAAACACACTATACACGGCCAACATACCAACAACTACTAACAGCAAAATACTGACATTCGCGGACGATACGGCTACACTAGTCAGGCATACTAATCCAGAAACAGCAGTCACATTACTGCAAGAGCATATCACAAAAATAGAAAAATGGCTGCAAAATAAACAAATAAAAAGCAAACCCTAATAAATGCAGCCATATTGCATTTACACTACGAAAACGGAAACCACCAAATATCCAATTGAATGGCACGCGCATAACACATACAAAGTAAGTTAAATACCTAGGACTCCACTTAGATTCACAACTTACGTGCAAGCAACATATTAAATCAATTGTAGATAAAATACGGATAAAAAGAAGACAGATGTTCTGGTTAACTAATCGAAATTTTTAACTCGGCGGAGAAAATAAACTGAAAATTTACAAAACAATCATAAAACCAATTTGAACGTACCGAATACCCCTATAAGGGGTAAATAGGACAAGGGATAAAGGACAAGGTGTTAAAAAAAACCGAATGAATAATATCTCGTTCATACACTTTATTAACAGACTGACCGATTTAGACTCGTATATAGAAAAAAACTGTATTCGACTGACTTTCCGACTCCATGTTCATACGGAGGAAAGTTCGTACGGGGTGTGTCTTGTGCACGGGGAAAGCGGATTCGTGGATTGTACTGTTCGTTAGGCCAAGAGGGGTTAAAGTTAAAAGATACTGATTGGTTTAAAACGATTCCTATTCCGAGATAGGTGCAGGAAGTCTGCTACTAAAGGTGAATCGTGGGTGGCCTTGTGCGTGAGAAAATACCTGCTTTCTCTGTGCTTTCCAGGAATGAACAATGAGCCCAGGGAAGTGTTTTAAGGACCACTATTAGACCCAAAGGCACTTAGGGGTCTAGTGGTCCTAATTTACCAATGGATAGATTTACGACACCTCCTTGAGTTGATTGTTTGTTCCAGTTAACAGAGTCTTTTGGGTGACATTACAGCAGCAATGAGCCACATAAATAAACTAGAGTCCCTACAATAAAAAATACTTAGATCAGTAATTCAGGACCCATAGTATGTCAGAAACAAGAATTTACATAAAGACTTCAAAATACCAATGGTCAAGGAAGAAATCTGCAGATATGCAAAAAGATACAAAGAAAGAATTGCAACACATCCAAACCAGGTGGCTACTGAAACGTGCAAAACCCCCATATCAAAAGAAGGCTAAGAAGATAACACCCCACTGACCTCGCTAAAGAAATAAAGTAGACAAACTGGAAGATGGTATCCCGCTGGGAGTAACCATCCACATGTTATTTAGCAATAAAGTTAGAAAAATTTACTAAATGTCCAGCTGGACAAATTGTAAAGCACAAGTTAAAAAAAAAAACAATACGATGGAATTCATATTAAAAAAATGATCAAGATATATTCGACATATCATCGCATAAAAATTAACAGTTTCTATAAAAATAACAATTGTTATGTGTTCCAATACGCAATAGTCGAAAACGCAATTTTTCATTTTTGATTTCCATCTTATGTTAGATTCAAAAGTCACCCCATAAATTTTTTTACACCTGTAGCCGAATACGCTACGTTGGTCCCGCTATGCGATTATGACTCGGTATTTGCTATTGTTTTTGCACGAAAAGGCAAAAGTAGAAATTTTAAAAATACATGTTCTTTGTCGAAATGTCGTAAAGGATTGT
>JACXIV010000018.1:2842804-2930750 GCA_014737475.1 Bombus confusus | reverse complement strand
TGGTTAGGTTAATTCGTTGAACCATAAATACATAAAAATCTTCCAAAATTGCACTATTTCCAATTCCTAATTATTCATGTAAAGTTAAGAATTTGAAGTTGAAACTTCGTAAAAATGTAATTTTTTGGTCGTTCTGAAAAAGTGTACAAGATTTCATACCCAAATGTTAATTAATTTGGTAAACAGCTATTTAACAATTGTTACACACTCCTCATCCCTAATACGGGCTGGGAGAGCTTCCCTTATCATATCCGGAAGATCAACGCCCAACGGGATCGAGAGTGTCACATGATCTTAAGTACTAATTTAAAGACAAAACTTATTTTATTTTTCACTTTTTTTAAAATTAAATTTTTATTAACATATTTGTGAGATTTAAATAAAATTAAAATAAGTAAGCAAATGTGCTTAAATTATATCGTATTTGATATCATTTTAATCAGGAAAATGTAAGAAACATGTTGATAAAAGTTTCATTGATCACAAATCAAAAACAAGAAAGTTTGATTTCTGGGTCGAAGCTCTTATCCTGGCTCTTTAACATCTCAATTCTCAGTCCTTCTTTCTCTTTCACTCGCATTGTCTTTTTTTACATTCGACACAGTAAGATCTCAGTTTCGAGAAATAGAATCGTTACTACATCTCCATTATTGCAACATTGGGTCCCATATGGGTTCAACGCAATACTTCGCCTCCAATACTTTCCTAAGTCCTGGAAAATATCGTTGATCACACTTATTCCCAAACTTGGAAAACCAATACACGAAGCAAGCTCTTATCGCCCAATGAGCCTCCTACCTTCTCTGTCCAAACTATTCGAGAAGATGCTAATGAAACGACTCCTACCACTCCTAGAAGAATCGAAAACTCTGCCAGGTCATCAATTCGGTTTTCGGAAGCAACACACTACAATAGAACAAATTCACCGTATAACCCACAAAATCATCCAAGACCTGGAGAAGAAAAAATATTGCACAGCGGTATTCCTAGACATCCAGCAGGCATTTGACAAAGTATGGCACGAAGGACTCTTATTCAAACTAAAGAAAATCCTACCACACACCTACTACTCCATCCCAAAATCCTATATAACCAATGGAATATTCTCGGTAAAATACCAAGGCGCTACAACCACAACATTTCCAGTAGAAGCTGGCATACCCCAAGGCAGTGTCTTCGGATCCCTGCTGTTCACCATCTACACTGCAGATATACCAACACTAACAGACCTAACACAGCTACATTCGCAGACGACACAGCTTTACTAGCTTCCCACCCTGACCCGACTATTGCCTCCTCCACTCTCCAGGGAGGCCTCAACTCTATGGAAGAGTGGTTCCACAAATGGCGCTTCAAAATTAACGAAAACAAATCCAGTCACATAACATTCACTCTGCGAAAACAAACCTGTCCACAAGTGACGATAAACAACTTTCCAATCCCAAACAAAGAGTCAGTCAGATATCTGGGCATGACTCTAGACAGAGGAATGACATGGAAGCAACACATAGCTGACAAAGGGAAGCAGATCAAAACAAAAATAAAAAAAATTCTACTGGCTCATTGGCGGATGTTCCAACTTAAGCATGCAGAGTAAAATAATGATTTGCAAGGCCATATTAAAACCTGTCTGGATTTATGGAATCCAGCTATGGGGAACAGCAAGCAACTCCAACATAGAAATACTCCAACGACTACAATCAAAAACACTAAGAACCTTATTAGATGCACCTTGGTACGTTACCAGCGAAACAATACATTGCGACCTCAAGATACCCACAGTCAAAGAAGAAATAAACAAATTCAGTAATAGACACAGCAAAAGAGTTAACAATCACCAAAACCCTCTAATCACTCAATTACTTGACAGGATGGACCAGATCTGCAGGCTAAAAAAACACTACCCCCTAGATTTAACCACCAGATTCATTTGAATCAATCATCCATTAATCACTAATAACACACTACATTGTTACACCAGCCTAACTACTAAAAATTCTGTAAAAGAATTGATTGTAGATTTAAATAAATAAAATAAAAAAAAAAAAAATAAAAAATATATACTTTTCATATTCATATAACTGTTAAATTTTCTTATTCGTACAAAAATTTTACCAACATTTTAATTTATACAAATTGCTTTTCCATACATAATTTTTGATACAATTCCGTTATACAGGCATCGAGGTATTGATAGTATAATCAGCAAGGAGGCGTTTCTATGTGAAAAAACAAATCGGAAATAGAAAGTAATGTTATATTAAAAAATGCACATATTCGCGTACAGACAATAATAATGATGTTAAAAAAGGATAAGAATACGATATAATGAATGCAATATCATGATTTGAAAACAATACTAATGCTAAGTGCTCCGCTTGATTGCTAATGAATGTTAACTGTTTTCTATCGGCGCTGTGGGTCAACTATCGAAATCCGCGAAATTCGATTATAACAATAAAATTTTTCATATGACGTTTAAATTTGTTTTCGAAAAAATCGACTTTCAAAATTTGTTAAATATATTTGAACTTAATGATTGGTAGGTTATTCTACGTGTGAAAATAGGTAAATAATGTAAAACATCATTTTTTCATAACACGCTTCATTTCTACAAAACTAAACATTGGAAATTGATTAAGTACGCGTATACCAAACCAGTTTTTAACTAAATATGTTCAAACTCTATTTTCTTGAGAAGGAGGCCATGTATAAATAAGCTTGTATTGATTGTTTACCCATAGCAGCTCATATTTAGTCGGTAACTAGCCAAATTCACATATACCAAACAAGTATTTCAAGATGATTTTCTCAAAAACAAGCCTCAAATGAGAAAATCTTATTCTATATTTTCGACTTACATCTTTCTCATCTAGATTTATATTTACTCTACATATAATTTGCACACTTTATGAAAATTTTACATACGTACATATTTATATACACAAACAAAGGTATAGAACCCAAGAAGTTTATTTTATTTATTTACAATGACGAGCAAAACTGAACACATAACATTTTTAACAATATGCACATTGATTCAGGTACACAATAATGTATTGCAATTGATAGAGTGATACATAAAACTCAACATCATACACTATTTTTCGAAGCCTTACAAAGGTTTTTTATATTTCTTATATCCTTGAAAATAACAAATTCGTTGTATTCAGTTTTGCATCACTTATATATTGAGTTACTTACAAACATCTAAGCATTCATCAAAACATCGTTACTTTATATTATTATGTCTTTCTACAATATCAATTGTGTGATTCATAAAATATTCCTTAGCTTTTTGTAAACACGAAACCAATCGACCAATTCAAAGGAAACCAAGAATAAAATAATTTAAAAGGAAATTATGGCTTTTCCAGAAGAATAATTGCAAAAATATAGTGTTAGTCATTTTCTAGATCAGGAAGAAAAAGATTTTGTGCTAAATATCTTCTTCTTATGGTAACAAAAAAATTTTGTGCCAATGCACAATCATTTAGAGTCTGATCAGTTATTAATATCATAAGAAGAAAAATTATTTGGTACAATATTTTTTTGTTTTTTTATTTCTAACTCCAGGCTAACTGCGATTAATATTAAATAAATACAGATTATTGTACATACCTATATTTAACATATGATTATTATACATGTATAACACATGTATATACATGTATATACATATGTATACAAAAAAAATCATTGCTTTCAGAATCTTTTCAGAAACTTTTATCCAAATTTTTATTAATTACTAAATATTATCTTTGATGTATGACATGTAAATACAAATACTGATCATTCCTACAGATTAATTGATTGTAAATATCACTGAATGAAACTAAAAAAAAAAATTGAGATTAGATTAACTATACTTATTAATATCTGTTAATACATAATTTATTATACAAGTATGTACATATTTATGGTTCAAGGCTGTGATTATATGTATAAGATTACTGTATCATAAAGAAAGTTATTGTTAGATGATGAATATTATAAATGCATATATAGAATTATAAAATTAAATTCCTATTAAATATTGGTTGCTTACTCAGATTTTATCTATGCAATAATGGCAACTATACTTTCCACATTTACCATCAGTGAAGAAATTGCTTATACACACATAAACAGTCGATCTCGAAAATATTCGAACAACAAAAGTTACAAAAGTAAGTTACAAAAGTGTTTTGCAGTATATTGGAATATAATATATAAACATCAGGAAGTAAGAAATTTTTGACTTAAAACAAACTTATTGTTCAAATATTAAAAGAAATGTTGAACAAAGGTGAATTCTCATGTCTCAAAAACATTTGGATACTTATAAATTGATAAAAATATTTTATATCCAAGTCTAAAATTTTATTCGATACCCCTTTGGTTTAATAACATGTTTTAAGCAGTTTAATATGTTGAGGATTATTTTTTATTAGTAATCGATGCTGTATTTTATTCCTCTGTTAGAGGAATTTATCATTTTGTTTAGTGTCTATTGTTCTTTCTTTACTAACGGTTCTCTCTATGGTTCAGTTCAGCACATATGACCGTACATGTGTAAAAAATACTCGTTATCTTAGTTTGATAACTTAAATTTGCAATGCATTGTATATTTGTACATATAACATATTACATATAATACAATAGCACATATAACATATAATGTAATTGTACATTTTTCTTCGATTTATATTTCAATAAGGACAGTAAATTAGCATACTTTTCTTTTCTTGTCTATTCACATACAATATTGTAAAAGTATACAGGGTGGGGCATTTTAAACAGGTCACCTGAATAATTCGCTTGTTTTTTAAGATAAGAGAAAATGCATTAGACCAAAGTTACTTAGTATCGGGGGGCTCATAATCTGGAATTACCAATTTTTCTGTAGGTGGAGGCGTCAAGGAGATATGAAGGTCAACTCTGTTTTTTTAAATGGAACAGTATATTTTTTTATTTACATTCTGATAGAATGTTTTAAGGCGAATACAATGATCTATTATGAAGGTCATTCAAGGTCACCCAAAGTCAACTGCAATAGAAAATAAATTGTCTTAGAGTGCTTTTCGAATACTTGTGCATCACGTGTGTGTATTACGTGACACGGGTCACAAAAGATAAACAAACATTCAATCACATTGTACGCTTATCTGTATCCTCAAACATTATTGGTAATTTAATTACCAACTAGAGTACAGCTTCGTAATATAATATTTATTCAGTTTAAGTGGGCAGTTTTCTAAAATGCGTTACACGATAGCAGAGAAAGTACAAATGGTTCTTATTTATGGTGAATGTCATAGAATTATGAGGGAAGCGGTACGTGTGTTTGGTGAAAGATTTCTCGATCGTAATAATAGACCTTCACTTTCTGTCTTTACAAACACTATAAAAAAGTTCCAAGAAACTGGAACTGTGGATAACAAAACACGTGATCTTACCAAACGAGCAACTGATGATGGAAACTCGATAAATAATGTAGCAGCTGTAATACGAGATCCACGTGTTAGTACAAGACAACTGGAACGTGAAAGTGGGATCAGTCGACGAAGTATTTTACGAATATTACACATTAACAAATTTCACCCGTTCCACATATCACTTCATCAACAATTAACTGAAAATGATTGGGGTTAGGTGACCTGTTTAAAATGCCCCACCCTGTATAACATAAGATATTACAATACGGTCTGCAAATGTCAAAAATAAAATATCTATTGATTTGTAATTGGTCAAATAAAAGAGTTGTTAATTAATTATGTACTCTTGCTTGTGTATTATAATATAAACGGAAGGTAAATGCATTTTTAATTTGTAAGTATACCGGAACATATCACAAATTTAAGTTATCAAACTAAGATAACGAGTATAACCATTCATATGGAACGAACTGGACCGTGGAATTAGTAAAAAACAACAATAAGTACTAAAATAAAATGGTAAATTCGTGTAACAGAAGAATAAAATACAGCGTTCATTACTAAAAAAAATTTTTTAACATAATAAACTTCTTAAAACATGTTATTGAATAAAATATGAAACTTTTATAAAAAAAAATTGCTATTTTAGTTTTCTAACATTAATTTATAAAGTGTCCGAATATTTTTAACATATCAAATTTATTTTCTTTTTAACATGACACAACAGTTTGTTTTAAGTCAAAAGTTTTTTACCTTTTGATATCTATATAGTACATGACAATATACTGCAATATATTTTTGTTGTTTTATCTACATCTATTTCAGATAAAGAACCTAAAAGTTAAAATTATGTTATCGTCCGAATATTTTCAAACTAACTGTATGTATGTATAGTATATATGTACATATGTATGCCATATGCACATATATAGTATACAAGTACTATGTCATACTCTTACAATTATGGTATAAATATATACATATATAAATAGTGATAGTATATTCGTTTCGAGGAAAACAGAAATGACGAATTTGAAATATAGATTATACATGTCATGTCATAGTTAAATATAAGTATGGCGCAGGGCGGTGGCATGTGTTGTGTCGTGTCACTATTTCGATCGATAATTATTTTGAGTATTCAAGTCGATCACTTTTCACATAGTTCTTGTGTTAATGAATTTTGCGCATCTTTTCTCTTATACGTTACCTTTTAAAGACTATCTCTATTACGTCCACAGAAAGGAAAGTTGACTAAATAGGGTAAGGAGATTGAGGTTATATAAGGTTTTCGTTTTGACAGACGCGAGGCGCGAGCTCCGATGCCCGTGGTGGGATGGTGAAGGAGGCGATTAAAAAGTCGAGCAGTAGAGAACGACGTTGTCGTTAGTCGAGTGGACTAGTTAAAGTTCGTACCTTGCGTATTTTGTTGGACTTAAGTGTTCTTCTTGTTATCCATTATTTATTTAATGCTATAAGAAAGTTGCTTGTGTCAGATAACAGATAAAGTGAACTATTCGAAATGGATGATAAAAAGACAGGTCAGTGTATAAAAGATAAGGATTTTGTTTTAAATAGTTTTTATTAAATTTAATTTAATATTACAATTTAATATAACGAACTGTTTTTTATATAATTGTGTATGTAACAAGAACAACTGGTAACATATTATATGCATATTTATAGAATTTATAGAATTTATTTAAATAAAATGATATATGATTTCTATAATTCTACTTCTTTGTCATGTTTAACTGTGAAATGTTGATGAGCTTTGTTCAAATTCTTTTTTTCCATGTTTCATTTATTAGAACACATTGTCATGACACCAAAATGTAAGACTGCCAATTCTACAACTCTTATAATAGAAAGGCAGGCTTTACAACCTCCAACAGAAAATGGAAATGAAAACAATGTTCATATTGCTGGAGGAGATCACAAAGGAATAGTTATTAATAAACAAGCAGTCGCTGGTACATAAAGTTCTATTATTATTTAACATATTAAAAACAATGTTAATAGACAATATGTTACCAATATTACAACATTAAAAAAAAATTATGTTATAAAATTGTTATAGTTACAAATGGTGAAATTCATCCAGCACATCTTTGCTTACAATTCAGAGTGTTCTTAGTAAGTGCTCAAAGTGGAAAACATACACAAGAATCTAGAACTCTTCAATTTTGGTTTATAGATACACTTTCAGAAACCGAACATCCAAGTGTGGCACAAGAATTCTTTAGAGAATTAGTTACACCTCAGGAATTTCCTAGAGGTAAAATTTATTTAAGTAGTTTATAAAGTATAAATTATAATAATGTCTATAATATATAATTCAACCATCAAGTTTTTATATATAGAATATTGATTTATTATAGTATATAGGTGTAAGATAGTTTTAATTTTGTTAAGCATTACATATTGTAAATAACAGTAATCTATTTTTATACTGTTATTCTAAAAGAATATATAGATTATTGTTTCAGGTAATAGGAATACTATTATAGCTATAAAATGATTAAAAAATAATATAAAATATAAATAAATATTTTCTAATATAAAAACCTTTTTTGTACGCTTATAATGCAATAGTGCAATTGGGTCACCAGATATTTTTATCAGTAGTGTTATAGTAACATGTAATTATAGTGTATCTAATTCCAATAAGCTATATGGGTTTGTTATAGATTATGTTGGATTTATCAAGAAAATAATGAAACTAATGTTGCATAAGTATTCTACAATTAAAAAGATAGAAGTAGAATTAAAACAGCTTGAAGAACCAGTTAACCTTCCAAGTAGACCATGTAAGTATAATATTACAATTCTTCTTAATTTTATTTACTTTTTATTTAAATTTTTGTATATTTTAAGTAATATTTTTTTTTTTTGTAAATGATATCATATAAGCTAACAAGTAACAACTAAGTTTCCTGATGTTAAAAACATCATTTCTTATTTACAAATCATAACTGTATTAATTGTTTAATTTCAATATTAAAAAATTATCTTCAGACACAAATTTACTGATATATTCATTTAATCATGTAATTATTTTACACACATACATAAATACTTCTTTTACATTATTAAAATAACTTCGAAGTAAAAAGTAGTACCAAGATTTATTTGATTTGATTCATTGAACTAAGTGATCTTTATTGAAAGATATTGGAGCAGTGTGTCTCAAGTATACATTACAACTGAAACTGAAGGAAATGTATATTTAACATTTGTGCTGCTCATATTACTTGTATATATGTATATGTTCATTCTATATGAAATAAATGTTATTTTTAATTTCTGTTATTCACAGCTGATACTGGTCATATACTGTTCACAGTTCTTCCATATAAGAAAATTAGTTGGAAATCAGGTTGGAGATTATGGAGAAATTACATATTTTATTATGATTTATGTTTTTTAATTTTTTATATGCAGGCAATTATATAAAATACAATAACGATTAAATATTTGCCAGTCAAAATCTTGAAGAAAAGTTTCTCATAGAATTTCTTTATCTATTTAGTTTTATTCTAATTTTATCTGATTTATTGCTATTTACTTTATTAGTGATAACTAGTGATAAACATATGTATGTTGAAAAAATAGTGCAAAAGGTTTTAGAAAAAATAAGTAAATATAAAAGCTGTTTATGTGCATATTGACCGGTAAATACATATTTTATTGGTTCATGCAATATATTAGTTATAACAACATTAGCTTAACATGATTTTTTCGCATTAATCCAATATTAAACATTTAATACATATTTTAGTGTTTATTTTACTTAATAATGAAAACAATAATTTGTGATTACTCAATTTGCTTCTTCTCCTATAAAATATGTATTGATTGACTAAAAAGAAAAATTAGATATACACTATTAGAGATGCATATCTTATTCATAAAGTATATCATGTTTGTAATATGAATGCATGATTATAAATGCCATAACATTGTTATTTTGTTTAATTCGAAATTTTAACACAATGTAAAAAGAATTAAGTTAAATGATAAAAAATAATACTATACATTTGAAAATAATATAATCAATTAATATGTTTAAAATATTATTCTTATTTATAGAAAAATATATTTTTTAAGCATTTCAGAAGATTTATTTTCAATTTAACATATACATATTAGTGATTAATGTATCTATAATAGTATTCATGGTCACTTACTACCATATAAAATTTTTAGACTTAATTTCTATGTCATCAATTCTACAAAAAGTATTGGTAATATGAATTACATTTTTATTCTAAGTTTGATGTCACATATGTTTAGCACACACAAGTAGATACACAAAGGCTGTAGTTCATTTTATTTATAAAACATTCAAAAATTTATCACAAATAATTTATTTTTTAATGAGCATTTATATGTATTTTGCAGAATCATGGAATATATTAATGGAATGTGATAATATTTCATTTTTTTTGTTTGACAGTATCAACGGATGAAACAGTTATTGGTCAGGTGGTTGAACTGACTTTAGAAAAAGTGTTGGAACTTATTGAATCTGCTTATCCAAATCCAATTACAGTGACTGATATAGCAAAGTATAATCTTCACTATAAGTATTTTATTAATTATTTTTGTACTAAAATGTTAATGTAATTGTAAATAATGTGTGATAATTATTGCAGAGAACATGGTTGGGATTCTTCTGCTGTCGAAATAAAATTAAAAGAATTACAAAAGAAGGGTGTTGTTAAAGCGATGGAGCATGGAGCTTTTACTAGAGTTGTACATCAAGATACCCAAATTCAAGTAAATATTTTTTTTTCTCACTATTTTGCAGTAAATTTATAGCATAGTATCGGTTCACTATTTTATGTATAATTATTTGTTGTAATTAATTATTGGACATTATATATGAAAAATTATTGTATTACCTCTTTTTAGGTCGTAAAACAAATGCCAACAATGGCAAGTGCAAAACAACCTACTATAGCAATTATTACTGCACAGTATTGTGAAAAGTTGGCAGTTGATTCTATGATTGAAAACAAAGAAACATTTGTTCGTTATACTACTGTTGGTAAGATATATTTCATTTAATAACACATAATTATTCACATAGCTTTCATGAATTAATCTTCAATCACATGGCAGAAGGAATATAAAATAATATGATGTGATAATTTGTTTTCAAGATACAGGTTGCTGTTTATATTTTAATATTAAATGATTAAATATAAAGAAATGATATTGTCAAATGTTAAGATCATAGCAGATTTTATTTACGTTTTTTTATGTTACTTAAGGTCTATTTTTTTGTAGAAGTTAATGTATGTATAAGAAATTTTGAACTTCAAGTATAATTACGCAACTTTTTAGTGTATTAAAGAATTTGTATTAACTAGTTCGCATTACAGTATTATAATTATAGTATCATATATTAGTTGGTGATAAAGGTACAAAATGTACTGCCTATATATATATATATATGACAATGCATGAAACTTTAGGTACGGCAAGCTCACCTGATGCGACAGATGGAGTACCGCGAGTGACATGTCGTTTTGGTAAAGTAATTTGCAATATAGTTCCTCTTTCGTTTCAATGTCCTTTAATGTTATAGCTTGCCAATTGCTTGTATTTAGGAAGTGTCGCAATGGCACTATGCTGTGAAAAATACATATTATTAGATATTTTTATTCAAATACTACTTCGACGATGCCGCAGGAACAATATACATACCATATTGCTATGTTCCAATGAAATTCATTCAGGTTACCATCTCATATATCATGTCTTCATCTTCAACCATTTACTTTCTCAGCAATATTAGCAAATTAAGTTAAATTTATAGCACACATATATTAAAGCCCAGTACAGACGTGCGACTGCTGCCGTTGCAATCTTGCTGTGATCATATGTTCTTCTTTGCTTTGTCTGTTAAGAACAGTGAAGATAAGCATATGATTGTAGTAGCGTGATCATAACAATGGAAGTGGCACGTCTGCACCAGGACTAAATGGGTATGGTCCAGAATTATCACAGGTTATATCTTTTGCTCATGTGTTTCTTGTTTATGTGTTTTGTTTGTATAAAAGATACTGTTATATCATTTTATTTCCTTCTACTTAAGACTGGTATTACCTTCTTTAAATTATTACTTCTATTTTCAAAGCAAATAACTAGTTAACGCTTACAAAACTAAATTTTATTTTTCGTTGCTTTTAACATAATTTTATATATAAGTAAATTTGTAATATAATGATATTAATATGTGATACACACACATATATATATATGCATTTTACTGTGTATTTTTATTTAAATCAGTACTAAATACACAACATTATGTTATACATTTTTAATTATTATTATATGTATGTTTACACATACATTGATTATGTGAATATAAATGTTTGTAAAATACTGAATTATTTGTGGGATGTTAGTTCAATTACTAACTTTTTCTAAAAAATAGGAAGGGTATGTAGGAATAGAATGATAAGTTTTACAACTATATGTTTTATACCAAATACAAATGTGTTGACAATTTTGTTGTCAATACAAGTTGACAAGTTTTCGGTATTATCACTAGGAGTTTATTTTCTCTTTATTTCTTATTGATATTCTTATACCGGAAACTTTTCAATCTGCCATTATATTTGATATACTGATTATTATAATGGATTATTTATATTTATATCTAGTAATAGGTACTGAACACAATTGCATCTGTATGGAATGTGTCATTTCTAATCAAATTAGTCACATCATATGTACACAAATACAATACCAGTTTTTTAATAGTAGCACAATGCACATGTACCATACACATATTTTAAAATTATTAATGGTAGAGGATTTTTTCGATACAAAATAAAATTATTTTTGTTATAGGTGAATCAAATGTTTACACATTAGGTAATATTGGTGCACACAGGATTGTATGCACAAAGTTACCAACTGTAGGTCATACAAGAGAAGCAATGACTGCAGCAGGGAATACAACTACAAGATTATTAGGTAGCATTTAAATTGTTATGATTTAGTTATAATTGGTAAACTTGATTACAATCAAATATTTTACTTTTTCTGTAGGTACATTTCAGAAAGTTGATTTTGTTTTCTTAATTGGAATTGGAGGAGGTGTGCCACATTATACAGATTATAATAAACATGTGCGACTTGGTGATGTGGTTATATCATATCCTATTCCTCTTAGTAAAAAGTATATTTACATTTATTGTGAAAGTGCAAAGATAAATGAGAATGGAGATTATCATTTTGAAACCAAAGAATATTGCCCACCAAATTTATGTCTTCAAGAAATTGCTGTTAATCTTAAAGATCAGGTAAGTTGTTACACTTTTACGCCTGATGCAGACGAGCAACTTTTGCCCTCGTGATATGGTTGGATCATGTGTTTTTTTTTATTTCCCCAATTACGAACAACCAAGACAGACATCACAGCGATGTCACGCGGACAAAAGTCGTTCGCCTGCTTAGGTCCTTAATCTTGCAACAAGAATCTAGTATAGTTATTAATAATTCTCACTAGTCAGAGAATGAGACAAATCCTCCATGGCAAACGTACCTGAAGGAAGGTTCAGATATTTTAACTAATCAGACAGAGCATGATTTTAAACCACCTCCACCAGAGTCTGATAAGTTATACATGGCTATTGGCGAAAGAGATGTTATTGAAGTTGCACATCCTACTGCACCTTCAGATGCAGCAAATAAAAGGTTATTGTTGTTTAATATGTTATTTTTAGTACATAAGATTATTACTTTTCAGCATATAATTATAATTATGACCTAAGTAAATATATATATATATATTCCTTTTTTTTTTTTAAGTTATACAATTTTATAAAATCTTCAGTAGTATTTCATGTTTCAAATATAGTAAATGTTGACAAAGGGTACTTAACTTTAACATATACTATGAAGGACACTCTCCCGATTAACCTCCGGAAGGTTTTGGCCGCCGCTCGTTATTCCTTAAAAGGTTACTAACAAAAAAGGATTTATAAAAGGTATGGTAAAGAAACACTGCACGCGTTGATCGCTTGCTCTACTCATTCGTAAAAATCTAGTCCAACCCAATATCAATCCCACATGTGAGCAAGGAATTTTTAAGAAAACAGAGTTCTGGCCAAAAATTAGGCCTCTTTCGCAAGTGGAATTGATATTGGGATGGATTAGATTTTTACAAGCGAGCGAGCAACGCATGTGATGTTTCTTTGAAATGAGGACTGGGAGGTAAACGCGACTCTCGCGTTGGTTACAGTCACATACGTATATTTACATATAGGCAGAATGCAATGTACATAGTAGTAGTAATATATTTCTGTCAATAACTTTTTGAGGAATAACGAATGACGATTAGAACTTTCTGAAGATTATTCAGGCGAGTGTCCTTGATAATATATGTTAAGATCAAGGTTATTAATGCTAGGTCCCCTTTTGTCAATATTTATCATTATGTTTTTTATGTCCAGAACAAATGGCTGTCCACGAATTCACTTAGCACCTGTAGCATCTGGTAGACATATTGCACGCGATGATCAGCTTAGACAGAAATTTGCAGCCCGATTTGGAGCCCTTGCCTTTGATGCAGAGATGGATGCTGTAGTCGAAAGTATTTTGGGTAATTGCCGCGAAAGTTTTGCCGTTATTAGAGGTATTTCTGATTATAAAGATGGCTCTCGTATAAAGGAATGGCAGCCTTACGCGTCCTTAGCTGCTGCTAGTGTAATGAAATCTATTATTTGTGCTATGGACCCACCTACTAATGTGTAATACACAATTTCTGATGCTCGTTTTATTTCATTCCGGACAGTATTTTATGTGATAGTTGGTAAAAGTATCATCATTTAGTGTCTTTTATATCGTATCGTCGATTTTTCAATGCAAAGTGGACCAACTTTTTTTATTGGTTAAGAGCAATCGTTATTTCAATTAGCGCACAAACAACATAATTCAGAATTACTTAAGGAATAGCATAGATTAAGTTCTTTTTTTCTTGTATTTTTCAAGTCGCATTTAATGTGATATGGATTAGTTATTTACTTGATGAGCAGGAGAAAATAAGATCATGATCAAAATGTACATACCGTACGGATGTATGTACGATCGTGACCAAATATATAATGGTCCTAAAGTAAGATGCACCAAGTGCATTTTAATTATTTAAGAGTATTGTAGTTAGTATGAATGATTTTAATCTAATGACTTTAGAATCAAGGACAATTCAATTTCACGTTTCCAAATCAAATATTTGATTGATAAAAGTGTAACTTATTTTTAAAATTTATTTTAACATGGCTATTTGGAAAATATTTTTACAATTTTTATATCCGAACATAACTTTTCAATATTATTTAATAATATATTTATAACATCTATGCATCGATTATTGCTACACTTATTCATTTCCTAACTTATTATAACATCAATTTTATATAATTTGACGGAATATTAATGTATGGTTTTGTCGAATTATTCATATACTGATTGTACTTTTCATATCTCGCCTATTGCTTATTGTATTTATTTAAGTATAATATTGAAAAATTTGTATGTACACAAGAAAAATCGGTTCAGTGATTCTAAAACTGGTGCCATCTTCATCCTTTCGAACACAAGATTATTAAAAAATGTTTACACAATGGATTTTTTTGAAATGAAGAAATCATACTTTGGAATAATTATGTAATCTAAATTATAGCAATGAGGCTCTTGATTATCAAATATTAGCAGACAGGATTCGAAATAACGTAGGTATGGGAACCACAGAAAGCTTTAAATAAAGTCTTGGTATAGTCAGCAAAATAATTTAGATGTAGAATATGATACCTAAGAATAAGGGTAGAAAGTACATTTGGCAGTATTTATCTAAACACAATCAAATTATCATTCAAAAAGTATTTGTTCTACAAACTATTATATGTTTGTCAGAGTATATTACCATTTCACACAAGTCTGTCCTCTTTCTTCATGGAGTGTATAGTAAATACATCTACAATCTTCAAATTTAATGAAAGGAAGAAATATAAATAAATAATGCCGCCCAAAACTTTAATCGTACTTTAAATGACATTTGACTCAGAATTTTTAACATAGACCAATTTTTATTCAACTATAATTATATAATTCTCACTTTAACACAATAATAACATTTATGTTATTAATTAGCATTTTAACATAAATGGTAATATGGAGAAAAGATGTTCATTGGGATATGTAGAAATGCTGGATACAACTCATTTTTCTTCTGCAAAGTTTGTTAAAATGTGTCTGTTGTTGTTACAGCATATTTAAAATCTGTTACAACTTTATAGTTTATCTTTTTGTACTATATTTAGAGGCACACGTAATTTGTCATGTACATATTTTGTATATTTATGAAATAGATCATCTTTACATGTTTCCAAATGATAAACGATCCACTACAGATGGTTGTGATTACATGTTTGTACTTCATTCTCTTAAAATTAGCTTAACTGTTTTCTCTTCTCGATATTCCATATTCATATATTCTGATTGTATAGTCCTACAAAATCAAATTGTTGATACATATAATAAATTGGTACACGTTCTCATAAGTAAACAGTATATAATGTTTAAATGTTTTTATTATCATTTTATACAATTATTATTTAAAAATAAGTATGAATTTTAGAGCCGAAGGAAGTATGTGCGGAATTTCCTTTATATTATGTATCTTTTTCACTTTTACGATGGTTAGTTTATGAGATATCAATACATACATAGCCAATATTATTAAATTATATTTATATTTCAAAAGTAGTTATCTATGGATACATATATATGTATTTAAGAAGATATCATTTTTTAAAATTATTAGATACCATTAATCAAAGATTTCACGGTCATTATATGTACAAAATAAGATTTTTATTTTTTTAAATATAGTTTTCTTCGTTGTTCCTGTGCAATATATTGTTGCACTTTGCACATATACATTCTTTCTTTATTTTAAATACTTTAAGTACTTTATCTATTTTCTGTGATTCTGTCCCTTCTATCACGTTGCCAAAGTAGATTATGTCTATGTTAAATAATCGAAAGTTTGATTTTAACAGATTTAACAAAATTTCATTAATCAACCAAATTATTATAAATTATGCATTTTTCTAATGCAAAGTATAAAAGTAATATATTTTAAATTTGATAGATTTGATTTTCACATTTGTTCTAACTTCTTTGGTGCGATTAAACGTTTGGGCGATGATATATGCACCAAATATATTAAAAATTGTACAATTAATTAACATTAATTAAAGTGCCAATGTGTTCAATATATTTGGGTAGTGCAGAAATAAGATAGGTTTTTCTGGAAGATGAACGGATATCTTTATGTTATTATTCAATTCTATCTCGATGCATTTGGTTTATAACTACTGTAATTTATTTGGTATTAGAAGCAATTGTTACAGTAATATTTATATATAATAATATTTGGAAAGAAATAAGTTTCTGCTTTCGAGAATGTTTTATTCGTTTATCTTCTAGATTAATATTGCTGTCGTCTGCATTAGAGACCAACATTAATGAATTCTACTGCCTATTTGAAATTCCAATATGGATATTCAAATATTTGAAAATTGTTTTAAAAAAATTTCGATAATATCTAAGCTTTGTTAATAATTTTAAATGTAATTTCCTCGCATTTTAACGTCTTTATAGATTTTAAAGCACAGGGTAGTATACGAGAACTCTATATTTAAATGACATTGAAATATTCAATTCGAGCATAAATCTAAAAACTTAGGAAAGTAGTATATACATACATTTAAATATACCTACATACGTATCGCTGATAGCATTAAAATCTTCCAATTCTAACATCATGGTGATAATCTGCAAATTTTATAAGTGACATTGATTGAGTTTTCAATGATACTTGACCGCTAATCAAAAGTCATTATTTATTTATTTATTTATTTATTTATTTATTTATTTATTCATCCGTTACATTTGATACAATTACATTGTTTGGTGCATTGCACTAAACCGTTATAATACGTCTAGCGAATTTTACTTTCCTTTCAAAAATGTTATTTTATATCGTTTTATATTGTAAATATATGTGCGTGTAGTCGTGCAAACAAAGGAAAAGAATAAAGATGTGTAAAAGATTTCTAACGGTAGAAAGGGCCTCAGGTCAATTTAATCGATGAAAAGTATCACTTGTTGCGTAGAAACACATTTTTAAGAAAATTCTATGAAATACAGAGAGTACCAGCTACATATACGTATTATTATAAATATAGTCAAATACGCATAGATATATATCTCTATTTAAAATATTTAGTATATAATACATAACATAATATATAAATCGTGAATTCTATTACGTGGTGAAACATTAAATTCGATTTACCTGATAATACAGATTCCTATGTAAGGCCTAAATATTATGTACGAAAGGAACAAAACTTTATTACATATTGTGTTTTAAGTGAGGTTTTCAACCTCGAGCTTCCAAAATATGTATGTATTTACATATATTTACTTTAGTATTACGCGCTTTCAACACTAGTCGCACTATTGTGTTTTCCGTCTATTTATATGTAGGTATGTTTCAAATTGCAAATACTACTGCATACGCATACATATATGATGTATAACTACGTCCACTTAATTTATGTTTAAAAGAATTTTATTAGCATCTATAATGAACATATAATCGCAATGGATTTCAATTTTGTCCGTTCACGGAAGTAATTTTGAATATTAGTATCTCATTTCGATGTCCAAGCCACAGAAATTGTTTTCTCGATTATTTCACGTCGTTTTATAAACTGAACGTTTATACAATTCCAGTTTAAGAACTGGCAAATGTACTTGTGAATGCTTATTTAGTACATAGTGTGCGATGAAGTGAGCTTACAGACTTCAGGAATGAACAATCTATGCTTCTAGCTTGTAATCCGAGTAGTCTTCCGGCCAAAGTTATTAATCGTGAATATCTTTAAGTAAGACCTTGGTATTTGAGTTTTGGTGTTATCTGTCTCTAATATGGAAAAATTCCCGATGTGATCAGATGGTAAAGTGGGTACTACCAAAATGTTTTCGTAATACGTTTCTCTGATATCTTTCTCTAATTTAAGTAAATACATTTATTATGGAAAAGCTATGCATATTTGTGTAAGATAAGTCGACGAGTTGTTTTCCAAATTTTTGAATGTTTCTTTACCAGATTCGAAACTGTTTTGTTTCTTATTTTTCGTCTTTCTTTTCTTTCCTTGCTCCTGATCTTTCTTGTTAACTGCTTTTTCCTTTTGCATTTTCTATTCTTTTATTAAGATTACATTAAGATAACACCTAAATCTAACAAAATTCCATTAGAAGTTATTTAGGTGATTCGCCTTAATTATAAGGTTCGACTCTCCCAAAATTATTTTTTACTAAAATTTGTTCATTTCCAGAAAGAAAGTGTACCTTTTCTTTTAACGAGAAAACTTCTAATTTAAAATAATTTGAAACATAATTTTGACAAATACATAATAGAAAATAAAGAGTAGAGTTTACATTTTTCTCAACGATAATTTTACAATTTGATTTTTTTTAAATAGAATGTTTACCTACATGTACTTCGTATCATGTTTAATTATCTATATATTGAGCGTATAAAGGGTGTCCTAATGTTGATAATAAAACCAATACATAAAATAATAAGTGGAAATTATAGAATAATTTTTTTTTCATCTGATGCTTTATTTCTGAGAAAATTGTTTTTGAAAATTTAACGATTGAATATAAGTGAACAATCAGCAGGAGGTTTTTCTATGTGCGGAAATAAGTGTAAAATGTCGAATAATATTTTTCGTTTAAGACTTCAAGCTTTCAAGAAAATAGATTTTGAACATGTGTAGCTAAGAATTGGCCTGGTATGGGTGTATTAGATTAATTTTCAAATTACTTGAAAACGAAGCGTTTTCCGAAAAAATATTATTTTACATTTTTAACTTATTTTCATCTGTAAAGTAGCCTGTTATCGATCATTTGTTCCTATCTAGCCTGAAAGTACTCAAGCTTAAATATAGTTGACATATGTTCAAGTTCGATTTTTTTGAAAGCAGGCGTCATATGAGAAAAACTTTTTCTATATTTTCCATTTGTTCTTTCGCATAGAATCATTTCCTTGTCGATTGTACCACCAATACTGAGACATCCTGTATACAAACATTGGAATTTATATATTTAGAACCCATTAATTTCGTGAAATTAATTTGTATTGTACTTTGAAATAAAATTTTGTAATATTGCATTGGCTATAGGGAACAGAATTACAAAATTTTAAAAAAGCTGATCGTATTTAAAGTTACGAATTATTTGACAAATATTCTGGTTGTACCCATAACTAATGGCGTTTTGCTAGAATTGTAATGTCTACAGAGGAAAAGTAAGCAAATTGTTGTATCTAATATAGTAAATTACTTCATCGCGGAAGAGAAACTGTGACAATATCTGGACTTTTCTGCATGAAGTAAGATAATACGTGGAAAGAGCCATAGTATAAAATAAATCAGTTCCATAGCATTTGTTTTTGTTACGAAATAGATCATTAAGGAAGTATTGTAAAACTGAAAAAAGGAGAACGAACGTATCGTTGAAGTCTTATTAGAAGAAGTTTAATAGAGATACATAGCAAGCTCTGGAAGCAAAGAACCAAACAGTATCGTATACTTTTGTTTATTATGAGCATTTTTTATTACAATTAATTTTTTCTTATAAATGGTGATGACAATTTTGCAATAATATTGTAAGTAAAAGTGTTACGCATGATGCGTTTATCAAGTAAAATTTGATATTTAATCGCATACAATTTATACAGTAACAATTTTTTTTATCAGTTGAATGATTAAAAGAAATTTTAATTTTAAATTTTATTCGATGTTTTAACATATTAATATAGTAGAAAATATATTAGAGCGATTAATAATTATTTAACAGTTTAATATAAATACTTTATAAACACATCGTGTAATTTACGTTTTTATGTAATGCAATGTTACAAAAACTGCATGTATTGTTACGTATGTAAGTTATAGACGACTACTTTCCGTTTAGATTACTGAAAACTTTTCGTGGTGTAAAATTCACTTTTATGAAATAAGATCTCTGGTATTTGATGACCGAAAAATTGTTTCAATAAATAGAGGTCCATTGTTCTTACGTTTATCAACATATCCATGTCCAATTAAGATTCGTTTATAATAATTCCTACTTCGCTATAATTAATCTAAATATCTTCAATAGCTTGTTTTTTTAAAATAGTTTGGTAGTATTGAAATTTTAAGAAGAGATCAATTTCTTTCTTTATAATAGTTTCTTTATCTTCAATTTTTTATAACAAAAGATTGATAGAAGGTGATTAGCAAACCGGATAATAAATTGTATATACTTATGATGAATTTTTTACTAATTATTTGCTTTTATATAATTCTTGTATGTTCATGTCATACGTTAGTTTTAATACTAAATCAAATACTTAAAACCAAATTATTTTTATTTATCTAAAATATTATAACAATTACTTTACTATTTCTTTACATTACTCAAGTGTAACACACCGATTATGATAAATAATTTTATAGATACAGAATATAGTAAAAAAATATTCCGCACGTATTTTTTTATCGGTAATCATCCACATTTCGTGCGTGAAAATAGCCTACAAAGTTGGGTTGGAAATGTATTTTCTCGGAATATCTCGGAAACTATTCCAGACAGAGAAATGATGACAATGCACGAATTTTGCGAAGTTTATTTGCTTAAATAATATCTTAAAAGTGGTTACTGTTTCGTTAATATTTCCTCGTAACATTTGTTTATTTTCACGTAAATTTGTTTGTGTTGAGTATACATGTAAACTCAGAAAACGGTTAAAGCAAAATTTTATTATTTCCCTATTTAACGAATATATTTGAATTATTATGGAAATTTGCATATACGAATTATTTTCTTACGGGAAAACAAAACTTTGCAATTTAATTTAGTGTTATTCTAAATTAAAGGTATTTAACAAACATATATAATTACCTCTAGTGTAATAAAAATTCTCATCGCAAGGGTAGTCTGTATTGTTGCATCCTATTGTAAGCGGCGCGCACGGTGGTCATTTGCCATAATTGGTTTGGAATTATACAAAGTTCTTATAATGCAAATCGCCCATTGGAATCAGTTCTCTATCTTGAATAGTTTTCCACATAATTTAGAATATACGTTTTCGACACCAACCTTGAGAGCTATTTTTACCTCATAAATGCGGACGATTATATACATAAAAGAAATACGTGTTGAATATTTGTGCTATGGTATGTGTCTATTAAGTTTCATCAAAATCGGTATGTCACACTTGAGTGATGTTCCTTATTAGTGAAATTTAATTCTAAATGTTAAATTTAATTGTTATTTAATTAAAATGAAATTTCATGTATTTTTATCGCGCTCATACATATTATTACAATACAAATAGTTGCAACAGTTTCAGAAGTTCTGTTATTTAATTTTACTTAATTTTAATGAAATAAAGAAACTATTTACTTTTGTGTAGACTATCATAAACTCACATATGCAGCAAATATTTCGCATGATCAGTTGCTGTTTATCTTTTTTCTTCCTATATTTCTTTCTTAAGGATTTCAATTTCCATGCAATATACCATACTCATAGTTGATGTGATATGACAATAAAATCTAACCTGTTAAATAATTTATTTGTTTACTTAATGTTAAATTGTTTTGGTAGACTATATCATTTAACATTTTTATGTGGAAATATGTGAACTATTATAATTTTTCACATTCAACAGTTTGTAAAGAAATTAGGAAAACACAGTAATTTAAATTTATTAAGCAAAATATAAAACACTAGATTTTTCTATGAAATTAATTTGAAATTCTTGATTAGAATACATCGATATTCAAAATTAGAGCACGATCTGTAATTTATTATGATACGCGACATTTGAACAGTGTTTTAAAAATTGAAAGTTATGAAATTTTGAACAATATGTTTTCCTTTCACTTTTTTCTCGGATTTCTCTTCTGATAAGAATTCTTTCAGTTAGTAATTCTTTCAACTGCAAATAACGAAAAACCGAGGTAAACGTTATTGTTATTATTATTAGTTGTGAACACGTTGTACTTTATTTTATTTTACAAATAACTGAGACACGTGTGTATTTATTTCTCTTATCCATCCGTAACAATTCCATCTTTTCCGGTCGTGTCCTTTCTCTTATTTTCCTCTTCGACTTTTATAAATGGCGTTACTGTCAATTTCTGCAATTCTTGCGCATTTTGCTTGTTTGACTTACCATACTTATTCCATGGTTGTTCTTTTGATGTTCCAAACATCAAGCATATAATGGTCCCGACGATAGAATTAATAGCAGCTATGATGAAAACTAATCGCCATTGCGATACAGTTTGCTGAAAAAAATAATGTAAATGATAAAACGATATTATTTCGAAATTTTGAACAACTTTATTCTTTAATATAATATTTATATGATGGTCTAATGTAAAACAATGTTTTACAAAATTTTACACAGTTTTCCATGTTGTTAAATCGTTTCCAAATTACAAAATTTTAGATTATTTTTTACTATAATTCTATATTATAATGTTTATACAATATTGTAATTTGTTGTAAAATGTTATATAAATATTATAATAAAGAATAGCATCGTTTTAAATTTTGAAATGATGTCATTTTACATTTAGCATTGATTTTTTAATTTTATGTACTTTTACATAGTATTCCTATTGGGTAAGTATCTTTCTTCAAAAATATTCATCCATATATATTGGATCAAAAAAGTTCTATACAATGGAATCTTTTTTAATGTTAGTAACTCTATTATCTTTATAAATTATAATACGTTAGAAAAAAATGTTTACAAATCCATTGTAGAATTGGAATAAATTAATTACGAAATTCTAGTCTGGTATATGGAAACTTTCTAGATCTAGTGTATAAACAATATTAATTTGTATTTAATTTGATAATTTTCAACGAACTAAAGGCATTTTACTATAAGCAATTATACCTACAGGAAATTAAGGTAATCTTATTTCAAAACAACTATGTATATGTATTAAGTTAATTAAAATAAGAACCGAAAAAGTATAATTTCAACAAGAACCATAAATTTCAAATGTTTAAAAATTAAAGCAATATATGATATCAAGTTGTGATAAAAGCTTTCTAAAAGATAGAAAAAAAATTATACGTGAAACAGTTTTGTTCAGTTTAGAAAGAAATAGAGCTCTACGATGTTGACAAATTTATAAGTCTGTCGAGAATGATGTCAATTTACAATTCAATTACGGAAGTTATACCTTAATTTATGCTTGTTTTATCATGAATACAATTCCAAATGTTATAAAAAAAGAACGATAAAAAATTGCAAAGATATACCTACTGTATTAAACGCTTAAAAGATATTTGAGTAGCTCTGTTAATGAAAAATGTATCAAAATATGCGTTATCACGTAACTTATCATTACATTTTGTTGTATTTGTCATTATACTTTATCTGAAAACGTAAAAAAGTAAAAATAAAGCCATTCAACTCACAAATATTTTTGACTATAGCAGAATTGATTCTTTCGTTCATTCTTTTCGTATTATCACTGTTTTCAGTGAGATATACTCTAACAATTTTGTCTGTTTACTTAAATATTTGAAAAGTACTAGAATTTAAGCATCGTAATATCTGATCATTAATATAAAAGTAATTATTAAAATTTTGTGATCTAAAATTTCGTATGAATCATATTCTTTTATGTCCGAATTTAATTTAAAGAGAATGTAAACACGTGTGCAATTTTTAGGTAACTTTTGGAACTAGTTTATTGAATATGGATTAGTTGAGATAAAATCTCGAATGCTGCATTGATTATTATATCCATGCTGTTGCAAAGGACTAACTTTATATTCATATAAAGCAAAATAGAAAAGTACTTTATATTCATACTTACATTATTGTTCGTTAAAATACCAACGACTGCTGGTGAAATGAATCCACAGGCTACTACTATCATTCCGCAAAATCCAAGAAGAATACTAGCATAATTCGGACTCAAATCAACAAAAGTCGCCAAAGGACCAGCGGAAATCGCACCAGTCACAGTTATTCCCGCCATCATGAAGACTATTGCGAGCGTCGGATGACATCCGCTATAGCCCAAAGTTAAGATGAAAATCCCGTGCAAACCAATACATATGAACAAAGCCAGTTTTCTAACGTTGGTTAAACTCATTTTCTTGGTACGTATGAGCCAGTCGC
The DNA here is from genome assembly GCA_014737475.1 of Bombus confusus. NCBI lineage: Eukaryota > Metazoa > Arthropoda > Insecta > Hymenoptera > Apidae > Bombus > Bombus confusus. Next base: position 2,906,027 of record JACXIV010000018.1, on the reverse strand, counting down.
TCATGATCGAGTAATAATACGAGAAAATCATTCTTAGTATATGCGGGGCTCCAGACAAAAGTCCAGTCTGCAAACAAATTTTCATTACTGATTAGTAAACTGCCAAGCAAGTTCAAATAATAAGTAGAGGTTTATTTCATCTTCTAAATAATCTAAATATTGAATATGTTACTGAATGAGAAATCTATACAAATCAGTCTCATTTTGTAGTCGACAGACAAAAATTAATAACAATATATATAATATAATGTAATAAATAATAAATAGTATATAAGATATATAATATAATAAATAATATATAAAAAAATTATTTGCTCTCTCTCTATATATATATTTCGTTTTGGTCTTGCTATTAGAAGATACGTAATAGACAGGAATCTCTATTACGTATTGCTGTGTACATATATATGTTATCTACAGATCCCCTTTTTTTTCTGAAACTTAATCTTTTAAGCATTCACTCAGAACCATTACGTGTATCTTATACGCTGTATTGAGCAAGACTATACCTCTATAATTTTATGTTTATTCCTTGTCTCCATTCCTCCAGAAATCTCTTACCATTTCAAACTTCCATAATCAATTCAATCACGGTACTTCTTACTTTCCCTACACTGTACAACCATGCTTCCCCTAGAATCAGTTCCCTTATTTGGTTCTCAATCTCATCTTCTGTAATATTGTCCTCTTTCTCCTCCTCTCTTACTATTCTTTTGCTCTCGCCCACTATTTTCTCCTGCTTACCATTCAGTAGGTGTTCCTCTATATTTCGGATGTTATTGCGTAATGTGCGCATTCTTTACATTTTTTACTTTTACATTGAAATTTGCAGTAAATGCATAAACGTCCATAGGTTGATAATTAGATAGGCTGTTTTAACCCTGCTGCGATTACCGAATTTTGTACGTTTCAATTTTGCTTTCATTTTAATCGAGAAAAGAACTTATTTTAAGGAAATTTTTAACGAAATATTAAGAGAAGAAAGTGCGCAGCAAAGCGCATTGGTACTTGAAATTCAAGATCGAATTTTTTTTATTATTACAAAGTATTCTACCCATCAGTTAATAGTTTTAATAATTTTTAGACTGGCTTTAACCTCAACGTGTCTATATTCCGCAGACGGATGCAAAAAAAGTAGCATCTGTCGATACAAGTTAATACCTTAATATTGCATATTTTCCTTTCTTTATTCCTTCTCTTTTTGTTTCTTCTTTCCTCTTCTTTTCGCTGTTTAAACAATCCCAAACTCGCACTTCTTATTTTAGGGTTAAGTTTCTCCCCAAAATTATCTATGATTCTTCACTTCAAGTGATAAAAACCACGTTTAATTCGATGCATTCCACTCCAGCTTCTCTTTCGCTAATGATTATTCTGATAGATATTTGGAATGTCAACGACGGAAAGTATTCTCAATTTGACATTATGTGTAACGAATGTAAATTATTAAACCAAACTATGAACGATATGTTTTACTCCGCAAAGAAAGAAGTCCAAATGTGCTGAGTCTGAAGAACAAGGTGTTCATGAGGAGCGGGTTTGCATTCTGTCCACGATAACGTAAACATTTTTTAAAAATGGACGAACCGATTACCTTTGTTAATTTGTTATGGATTCGTGAACGTAAAAGTCGCCAATATGATGTGCTTATTATCGACGTAGACACGTAAATCTTGCCCATTCGTGATTAAATCTTTCAAATTATTGTATCTGAATTTTCGAGAGCCCAAATCCTGGCATTTATTGATTGAGGATGATATATAGTTGTAACTTAAGTAGCATCCAATGGCAAAAATTTCGTCGTGTGACATATCTATTTAGAGTGCTTGAACGTGGCGAATTTTATAAAATTGTTATAACATTGTTAATCTTCTCCCTCATATTCTATGTAATCTCGTTAACAAAAATAATTAACCTTCTTCTTAATCTTTGATATGGATTTAAATGTCACAATATTAATTTTTGACCACCAAATTCTTAACTTAGTCGCTTAGAATCGTATTGTTACGGAACCTTCTCTGCACATAAAGATCTTACATTATTCCTGTATTCTGATATATCTGTAATTTCCTGATACTTTGTCAATAGCACGTTCTTTCTCTTATTAAAAACAAATGTAAATATGAACACAAATATAAATATAAACATATAAATATGAATATATTGTAAATAAAACTAATTTAAGAATTATTAAAACTGTAACATTTTTTCTGAGAGAGGGGATTATTTACAACTCATAATTTCTCTGAGATTTTTGTTTCTTGTGATGAGTAGAATACGTTGCAATAATAAAAAGATTTGACCTTAAATTTCAAGGTCAAGATCTAGGTCAAGTGACCAAAATATGTAGGGTCACTTTCTTTACATCTATTTTCTCTACATCCTATACCTTTTTACCACCCTTTCTTTCTAGTTAATTTTCTTTCTTTCTCTCTCTCTCTCTCACTATTTTTTCCTCTTCCTCTTATATCCCTCCCCTCTCCTGCCTTTACTATCATATTTAGCGGTTGGTAATTTGATTTCACTCTCTCATCTATATGTAATTAGAATATGTCCACCTTTTTCAATCCTGCATTATCGATTATTACATAAGCGATAATCGACGCTCTGCTTCCTTTTACCTGCATCTGTTTCCATTCAGAATGCACAAACCACCTTCTTGTGTCCATTTAATAACCTCTTCTTTTTGTATTTTTCACCTTGTCTTTAGAGTTTTTAATCATTAGTTCTTTCTCGCCTCTTCTTACCTACATATTTCCCTCGTTACCAGTTCTAGCGTTATAATCCCGCCAACTACCATTACTTCTTCGTCTATCTGTTCTTGTTCTGTTGATAATACCGATGCTAACTTATTTAATTCTCTATTACTACAATTTATTATATAAATTAACCAGACATTCCATATCTTCTCCTCTACTTTTATATTCAGTTTTATTAAACCTTCTATTCTTCTTTTCCGCTATTTGAAAGATTCCATCCTTCTCTAACATATATCAGTATGCCCCTATTTTTTAAGTAGCCCCATCAGATAAGTCATCTGTTTGGCAATTTCATTTTGAACGTTTCCCACTTTTTATGTTTTACCCATTTTTTTGTTCAACGTAATTAAACTTATCTACACACCTCCAGAAGCCTTTGTCTTTGTCTACTAACCCTTACCCATTCCAGAATAAGAACCTCCCTTTCCCCTTTTCGCTTTTCCCCCTTTTCCCCTTCCCTTCACAAATTCTGTCTCTCCTTTTACTATAGCTTCTTATATCTTATCCAAGCTTTTTTCCTTTCCGCTCTTTCCTTGTTCGCTATTTCTCTTAGCCTTTGCGCTTTCCTTTGCTCACCCACCAGGTCATGATCAATAAATATTTCTACTGTTATTGTTTTTCTTTTATTCTCCTCCACAGCTGACGGTCTGCCTCTTTTCCATTTCTCACATTTTGATGTGACTTCTAGTATGTTAATAGGTTTGCTATTCTCCGTATTTCTTCTCCGTTTCCCGATGTTTTGATACAATATTTTGATACATCCCAATCGTTTTGCCCATAATCAACGTTTCATTTAACCTATTACCTACCACGTGCTGTCCTTTCTAACCTCACTCTTTTATTCTGTATCTTTTTTCTCCCCATTCTCGCTTCCTATCATTAGCTCGTTGTCTTCGCCTTGTCTCTATCCTATCCTTTGCCTCTTTATCCGTTTCTAGTTCTGCTTCTTTTTCCAAATTCTACGAGCTATTCTTTGTATTTTCTACTAAATCATTGGGTTGTTCCGAAAGTTTGTTGTGCTTTTCATAGTCGTTATATCTCATTTTGTATTTAGTAGGATCGAAGGATTGTTATCTTATTTATGATGCACTGTTGATAAATAATAAAATATTTAAAAGTGTAGCCTCTTCACCGATTTCAATGAACTTGAAATATGTTGTCAGGGCCTTCATTCTCAACAACTTTTTTCTATACATGCCACCGCCGCTACACACTACTAAATAATTACTTGCTGTTTTCGACTACTGAAGAAAATTAAATTAAAAATAAACTTTTCTTTTTCACTCAAAATAATGGGATTTAGTTGAAATTTTCAATTTTATACCCTCTAATTTTGTTCCAAAAATGGAACATTTTAAAGATTTATTTTTGTTGATATTATCGCACTTTGTGAAGGAATTAATTTTGAGAAAGGAAGAGAAATTTATCAGTAAAGAGCCTGAGAATGCTGGATAACAAAAAATTATCGAAAAGACAGTGCTTATGTTAATGAAAATTAAATATAAATATGGAATCTGTATTTTATGTCATACTTTATAAAATTATCATTTGTAGAATGCTTCAATTCGATATTAGATATACATCTATCTGGAGAGATAAAATCTCTTAAAAAATAATGCTTCACAAAACATTCTAAGCATTCAAAATTTTAATAGAATTATGATAAATGAATAAACTATTTAGGAAATTATATTTCAGAGGATATATTTTTACCGCATTGATATTCCATCCGTGAATGAAGTTAAAGTAAGTTGGAGCTTGAGTCATTAAGGTGAGAAACCCCCATGCTCCACCCCAGTATGCTGCGATTGTAATCCAAACTGGACCAGATGTCAGTATATGTTTCCAAGGTATAACAGTTTGTTTTTCGTCGATCGAACTACCAAGATGTTCCAAAATATATTTTTTTTCTTCGTCGGATATTCGAGGATGTTGCTGAGGTGAGTCGTGTATGAGGAATAGCCAGAAACAGTACCTTGGAATTATTTTTTATGTCAAGATCTGTTTCTTAATATAGTATAGTATGTAGTATAAAAAATATTATAGTATAGTGTAAAGTATAGTATAGTGTACTATAAATATTTTGGTAAGATTATCCTCTCAGATTAACCACCACTTTTTAGTCATTTTTGATAATTTACTAAAAAAATGTTTTGAGCAAAAGTTAGTAAGTTTCCGATATACTACACATTTGAGTATTAAAAATATCCAGAAACTTTCTTTTTCAATAACAGTTGAAGCTGACGTTAAGGAAAATTCGACGAGTACTATGCTATGATCTTACCAAATAACTCCAAGTAATGATGTTATATAAAATGCTGTACCCCAACCGAATGTACTACTAACAACTGCGCAAAGGGGGTAAGTTATAGCAGCACCGACAGAACTACCTGAAAAGTGACGTATTTAAAAATCTGTCTTAGCGCGGAGTCATTAGTGGTTTTCTTTTCTCTAAAGAAATGACTTCAATCGTTATGATAATTATATGAGTAATTAACAATTAAAACGTTGAGAATAAAGGTGGATTACACTAGTGGCCCACTACACAATGTACTTAATAATTCGTTGCCTGAAATAAATGTGAGCACAAAGTAGTGGAACAAGTAATTTTGTTATAGTAGCTAGATCTGATTTGGAAGAAATGAACGTCTTCATTTTTGTATGATTAATACAGTTTATTAGAATAAATTAATACTGCAATCTCACATTCAGAAAGATGTGGTTTAGTCCGCTTATCCTCTCAGTGTCTCAATTATGATCATAAGAAAGACTACTTTAGATTTCATAACTAATATTAGTTAATACTAGAATTATATGATTACAAAAGAATCACAGTATACCTCAAAGACTACTTCCTCGTATTAGGAAAAATCGAGAATGTAGAATGGCAACTTTCAATAGGAGACTTTGTTCTTGAAAAATAACGCCATATTTTTGTGCTAACAAATATAGATTCTATATATCAGAATCCGGTATATAGATAATTAACTTTTAATGTACATATAAAATTAAATTAGTCAACTTTCACTGCAACTGTTCTTCTTGCTATATTACCAAGATAACAAAATTTAGTACATCAGTTTTAAGTTTAATGCATTTTTTCTGACAGAAGTCTCAAATCCTTTTGATATTTAATTATTTTGAAGTTTTACAATTAAAAAAAAAAATTATTGAAGATAACAAACGTTCCTATCATTTTTAAATCGAACACTTAAGATATATTTATGTGTATAATATAATAATTATTATATTACACTAAAATATCTTAAAATATTTTAGGTATTTTATGCAAATTGTCTGTTAAATATATACATATATTGTAATATGTACAATTATTATATATAATTATTAAATATACATATAGATAAGTACATACATATATAATGTCATTGTAGATACTTTACCCAAATAGGAACTAACAAATTTGCTTCTCTCATTCTGAGGAATCCATTTGGCAGTCATGTCATGCATAGAAGGCCATATAACACCCTAAATAAATATCTTTAATCGTAAACTGTCTGAATATTTTTCGTTTGAACAACAACGATAGTTTTATAAATAATGCCCACAATTAAATTTGGACTATTACTAAAATATTTTATTCTAAATCTAATATTACCTATTTTTATTTCATCGAGTTTTAATGCTTTTATTGACTTACAGCGACTAGACCCTGAAGAACCCGTAGTGTCACAAGAGCATAAAGGTGATAATGGGTCATAATCGGAATAAAGAAGCCAAGAATCGCTGTTAAGAAATTTCCTAAGCCGTAAACAAGTTTTGTACCATAACGTCTTGCTAGAAGTCCTCCAGGAAGTTGCGATGTCCAATGCAACCAGTAATAAGCTCCCAAAGCTAAGCCTTGCTGATACTCGGTCCAAGCAAATCTATCATCGCCCTAAAAACAATATTGAAGCCCAGAAATATCATTAATACATTTCTCAACACAATTTACATTTATTGAATTAAAGAATTATATTATAGAAGAATTATATATTATGAACAAATGATATTTTCAAATCACAAAATCAACAGGTATCAACTTATCAGTCAAAAAGTAATAAACATCTTTACACAAAATATTTCAAGTTTTAAGGTAAACTATTTAAGTATTTGTACTATCTTAACGTTAAAAGATTTTATTTTATTTTATGACATCAAATGAAAGAATATGCAATATCTTGTTTTTATAATATTTAAGCACGTTTTTAAAATATTAAAAAAATGTTAATCCAGACTGAAAATAATGCGACACGAGAGAAGCTTGTTTAGGCATATAAACATGAAGATGTTAGAAGAAACGGTCTGGAATATAGAATAATCATCAAAAATTATCAAAGGAATAATGATTATAATTATAATTATTATTATACAGAAAAAGTATAAAGATATACGTACAATAATATCTCGCTCCGAGTGTGATGTAGTAGATACTGTAGTCTCAAATGTGTTGTTACTATCGTATGTTTTATTGTATAACCGTAGATTTTCGATGTTACATTGAGAATTTGTTGCCAGCTTTGGACGAGGCATTACCATCGCTACTATCGTCAGATTCAAGTTGATCCGCAGCATATAATTTATAGCGAAACCGCAGAAAACGAGATACCAAAGCACGTCTCGGCATGATATCAGTTCTTTTTCTTGAATGCATTTAATTTATTTGAATACATTCATGTGTAATAAAATATAGTTTGTATTGATTTTTTATAATAGAATCGGATAATTATTATTTTAAAATGAATTTGAATCAACTCAAATACAAATTTTAATAAAGTGCAGTACCTACATATACATGTACATATATACAATGTAATTCTTCTACTTTTAAAGTTTCGACATCATTTGTTTTATTACCAAACCTGTTACTGCTACGCAAAAGAATTTATTATTACTAATAACTTGTAACTCATGATTTGTAAGATTTCACCAATAGTATTAACTGAATTGTGCTAAACGACGCTGGTTTTATTGATCGAGATTATTAAGGAAATGATTTATTGACCAGAATTTTGTATTTAACCTATTGAAACTATTTTCAAGAATTACAAAAATATAATAAATAATAATTATCTATTAGTATGCATGGTCTCTTAATCTGAATCCTATCAAAAAATCTTATTGATGATTAAAGAGATGAATTAAATAGAAAATATCGGAAAGTTTGTCCAACTCAAATAAAAGATAAAGAATATATAAAATAATAATATAAATATCAATGTTAATGAAAACAGGAATCAGAAGATGTCGTGTCGTATATAGACAAATTGATAAAATTATTATTATAATATATAAAAAATAAAAGTTCTCACAATCAGATGAGACGTTATATGACTTTATCAATATCTATCAGCTGTCCAAAATATATAAATTTTAGATTGTGTTTCTATCTTAGTCTTACAGCGGGTTGCAACAAATATAAAGATATTTAAATTAAAAAGATCGTAACGTAATATAATTTAAATAAGAATCTACAGTTAATGTAAAATATCGATATTTCTATCGAAAGTACTTGACTGCCTCACTACAAGGAGTTATGATATTTTCTTTGATACAACGAAAAAATGATTGAAAGATATGTAATATTCAAATCTGACATACTACGAAATATCTTCTTCCGTTGTGTAATATATAAATAAGCTTTTTCATACTATCTTATTTCAAGATAAAGGATATGCAATCAAAGTCAAGAGTCAATCATTTCATTGACTCATTTACATCGGAAGTACTCGTTTGAATTCGCTAATGATGATGAAATGCAAGAATAAAAAGGGGAATATCATTTAGCAATAATTTATACTAATAATGGTATCTACCATATCACGAAAATTTCAGAAAACCAGACGAAATTTACAAGTAGTAAGACAATAAAAAATCTATCACCTATAATAACATCTCTTATTATTTTTTATTCTTCCTTATCATAATCATAGCAAGATCAGGTAACATTTTAATATCTGTTGATATCTAAAGATATAATATCTAAAACAAACATTTTTAATCTAATATATATTCTTATGGTTACGTAATTTGATAAAAAGAAGATGAATGACTATTAAAAACTGTCAGACTCATACCAAGCACAATCCTTTTCATGCTTAATTTCTATTCAATATGTTTCAATTGAAGATTACAAGAAAAACTATCATAACCGGAAAATTTCGTTGACTTTTTTATTTTAATATATTAATATAAAATAGTTAAAAATGGAAATAATTTGTTAGGTATGGACGAAAATATAATTTTTTAAGACGAATAATATTTTAATGCTTTAGATACATAATGACCCTAATACTTAATGACATGCAATATTTTTTAAATTATAAGAAGGGTAGAAAAATATATGTTTAGCTCCACGATCAAATGAAAGGATAATTTTGGTAACATAAGATTGATTGACAACATACTAGATTGAAAAATTCCTGTTGTGTAAAAAAAAAGAGATATGTGACATCGTATTCGTTCCCTAAAGTCTCCAATTTCCAAAAATAATGTATAAATTCAATGTACATAATTATCAGAGTTATATCTAATTAAATCAAAATGTTGTGGACCTGAAAACACAAAGCTTTTTGCGTATAATGAATCTAGATGTAGATTATTTTTTATAACATGACATCGATTCCAGCACGTTGCGATTCTAGTTTCCGATTACTAGAATACATTATTAACTAAAAAGTTAAATAATTTAATAATTATTGTAATAAAATAATATAAAAACAAATAATAATAATAAATTCAATTGAACAAATATTTACATTATTTGCAAAAGCTATAATCTCAAATTTCTATGACTGAAATTATTGATCATCCTCTTTAGTGCAGTTTCATACATGTGCAATTTCAATTACTGATACGCGGCAATCATCGCATTGTAGAATCGTGCATTTCCCTCGCGTTTGCTATTTTTCACTAAGAAAATTTTACTTACTATTGGCCATTTCGTCGATTTTTTTTCCCTCACAAGGTACGATACTCCGCCAGTTAATCGAATGAAGGAATGGTTATTACGCACACGCAATGTCTTTCGCGAATAAAGTTTATATACATATGTTAATGTATGTCGTGACAAATCTTAAAGATCATTAACGTCTTTATTCTACGTTTAATTGATAAAAGGAAGCTTTATTCTGTATCAATATTGAAACGATACAAAAATAAACGTTTCTTGGAATCGCGTCGAAGTATACCGTTTTCTGTGAAAATACCTATAATTCCATTAATTTTACAGGAAGTCTCGCGTCACGATTATTACTCATAGGAATATTGTCTTTTGACAGATTTTGTTCAACGTTTCGTGTATCTGTAAGTGTGTGTTAATCAGCTAGTGTCGCGGAGTATACTGCATGATTGCTCTTCGGCCATAATCACGCGTACCCTGAGGAATCTTTCTGCGAACCTCCACCCGTACAAAAATAGTAGTGATAACGAAACTTACGCTGTGTTCCGTACGTTTAAAATCCAAGCTTATTCGTTTCTTTGTCTCGCTGTTCGACGAGGCTTGTGTCTGGCTACGCTCGTTATTTATTGATCGTAAATTTGTTTATTGATAGAGCATGCCTGTAAATCGGTCATTCCACGAGATATCTGTCCATTTCTCGAATACACAATTTTAGATTGTGCTTTTGTGTGGAGAACTGAGTAAATTTAGAATAATGTCGCTAGCCTACAATAATATTTTCATAATTTCTAGATATTAAATAAAAAATATTATATTACTATTATGCATATAAATATAGTACGGAGAAGAGAAAGAGAGCTTGTTCTATTTATTATGTTTTAAAAATGATGTAACGCTAACTAAGTTTAAAATTTAATAATGAAGATTCAATGTTGTATATTTATATACTGTTTTTTCTTATATTATCCTAATTCATGGTAGTGACAGTGTATTTGAACTTATAATCATATATTTCAAAATTACTTTATTATATTTGAACATGATTTCGTGTATTACTCTATGTATACATTTAAATGATTATTATAATTTATAACGCATATAACGTATAAATTAAATATCATAGAAATACCAGTTTTTGAGTTATATGTAGTTTGTTAATATAAATTAACAATATTTTTTAAATATTATTCTTATTTCACAAATCAACGAGAATCGATTATACGTTTCAAAACCATGATTTTTTCAAAATTACTGTTTTCTTGTAAAAATAATTTATAATAATATATATATGTATTTCATTTTATAATTTATCTGAGCAATTACCATCTAAGATTTTTTCATGATTTACTCAAAATACTAGAAGATTGTCTTATAGTATACTTTGCGATTGGTTTTTTATTCTATATAATGTAAGAACATTTTGATTCGCAATATTTGTCATACAATGATTTCGAAGTATTACGTATTTCGAGTCTTATGAATTGCAAATAATATTCTCATTTCATGAAATTTTATAATATTTCTTTTGTTTTATGAAATTTTGATGTCTGGGTCTTGTTATTCGAAATTAAAATATATTATATTATGCGATTTTACATTATATCACGTATTAAATCTGTATATGTACTTTTTGATATTTGTGGCGTGTATCAGATATTATACTTTGCGAATCTTTTCCACAGTTTTCGACAAGAAAAAATTCAATGATCCGATATTTGATAATTGAGGACCAAAAAATATTGTCTTGTTCCTTAATGAATAATTGTTGAAAATAATATCCATTTAACGTAATATCGTTTCAAACGAAAAACCAGTCCGTGGTTATTTTGTTATTATATATTTTTGTTATAATTTGTTAACAAATTATGTATATATATATAGATATATTGTATAAGAGGTAAGTGTAAAAACCACCATAGAGCGATTCTATATCTCTGTATCGGTGAAGATGTGTAAAAAATGTATGTACAAAATTGATCTTGAGCATGATTTACAACGTCAAGATTTTTTTATTGCAACTTATTCTACTCATCACGAGGAATAAAAGTCTCAAAGGAACCATAGATCGCAAATGTCCCTATGTCACGAAAAAGATGTTAAAGTTTTACTGATTCTTAAACTTTATTCACAATATGTTTCCATTTATATTTACATTTAATGAGAATGTAGCGTGCTATTTACGAGGCAACAGGAAATTACAGACTAGTTCGTAAAATATATCACAATATAGGAATAATGAAAAGAATACAGAAGTGTGATTCTCAGCGGCTATGTTAACAATTTGGTGTTCAAGAATATTGCGACGTTTGAATGCAGGCCGACCCAGTATCAATCGATATAAAGAAGAACAGGTTAATTATCGCTTTTGCTTGTGGTTATCCACTGTTGGACGTATATAAAATAGTTCGTCAAATGAGAATCAATCACATGACAATGCGACGAACATTAAAATTATAAAAATACCTTCTAAAATTCGCCGCGTTCAAGCACTCCAACCAAATGACTATGCTCTCGACGAAGTTTTCATCCTTGCATGCTGCATAAATTGTAACGTGTTCCACACATTTCAGAATGTATATTATTTACGGATAGCGAAAGCGATTCCTCTAATTGTAGTATCCTCAATCGACAAAATGCCAGGATTTAAGCCTACAGAAATCCATATGCTATGGTTAAAAGATATAACGAAGGACAATTCACCATAATCTTATGGTTAAGAATTTTGGGAATCATATTATTAGCCCTAACTCTTTGTCTATATCGATAATAAGTGCAAGATATTTTCGATTCTTACACTCACCTCTCCTAAGCGTATTACGTGAAATTATACTACGGCAAAGTTGTCACTTCATTTATTTTATACGCGATGGTATCTCGTCTCATAGTAATGTTATAATTTGAACAGATTACATCAGTTAAATAATTACATTTGATTGAATGTAGTTTCTACCAAACGAAGTCAATACGTAATCATGAAAAGAAATTTAGTGAAAATGTAGAAATGTGACGTTAAATGTTTAAATAGACAGAAAGAGAAAAGGAAGGAAAGAAGAAAGAAAAAACGGAAGATATGGGATATACAATAATGAATCTAGCACATCTACGTGCAACACTAGATGCTATTTTTCTTCCATTTGACTGCAGAATGTAAATACATTGTAAATAAAGCCAGTTTAAAAATGATTAAAACTTTAATATTTTTTTTCCCGGGAGAAGGGGTCATTTACGACTCATGGTTGCTTTGAGATTTTGGTTACTCGTGATGAGTAGAATACGTCACAATAAAAAATCTTGAAAATTATGTTCAAGATCAATCTTACATGAAATTTTGTTTACAAATCTCTTCTGATCCAGAGGTGTAGAATCACACTACGGTAATTTTTACATTTACTTTTTATACACCTTGTACATAGTATAAATTTCTTTCTTTTTCTCATAGAATATGCTGTTACCGTTTTACAAGCAAAATCTGAGACAAGTTGTACGTTACAATACATTACCGCATACGTAAGATGGAATCATGTTTTGTAAGTATTTTAGTATACGTGCAACTATCACTGTAGACAATAGAACGACAAAGATTTATAACTGGTATCATGCACAGCGGATCTTTGGGTCTATAAATCATCGATATCGTAAAATTTGCTGATTGTGAATAATAATAGCATATTCGAATAATAATACGGTAATTGATATATCTTCTAAATATATTCATTTTATTTTAATCGAACAATTCAATAATCAATTAAACCAAAAGCAGTGGTTTGGTAAACAAAATTTATTTTAAAAATTATTCTGGTGAATATAATTCAGAAAACTAATAAAGTCGTAAAGTGAATTCATTTTGCATTTATTACCTATCTTTTTGAGGCTCGAGTTATTTTTCATTTTTAACAAAAGCAATTAAAATTTCGTAATAACAAGATTTTGTAATATAATTGTGACAGTTCACAAATTAAAATCATTTTCGAATTCATATTTTGCTTATTATCTGTATGATTTAACGAAAGAGGAGAAAATTTTCTGTCAATGGAAACAATGTCTAGTGCCGCATAAGCAATTATTCTCAACTAGTTTGATCATTAGTAAAAGTAATTAACGTTGAATTACTTATTATACAGTTTTTAAAAATATCTTTGCTTTAAGCCAATTGTTGAATTCATGTATGAAATTACGGTTTGTTGCTGAATTCATGTATGAAATTACGGTTTGTTGCTGAATTCATGTATGAAATTACGGTTTGTTACTGAAATTCTCTCTTTTTTAATAACCTTGAAATAAATAAACTGTATCGATTATGCATTCTTCCTTAATAATAAATGACGACAGTGTGAAAGTATAATGGTAATAAATTTGTGAAAGGTTAGAATTTATAATGTTTAAGTAAATAATTACTTGTGAAATGAACTACTTATATTGGAATATGAGGACTCGTTGCAGACTTGTAATCGAAAACATAAAATGCGACCATGCAAATATGAGCTGCTCATTTGGTAAATCGATTAACTTTACAAAAAATTAGATAAAATTGATGTGGTTATACAGGGTGGTTGGTAACTGGTGGTACAAGCGGAAAGGGGGTGATTCTACGCGAAAAAAGAAGTCAAAAATATAGAATAAAAAAAAAATAAAAATAAAAAAATAGAATAAAAAAATATAGAATAAAAAAGTCGGATAGTAAGTTAATAGGTAGGAAAACACTTCGGTCACATTGGGTGTTTATCAACATAACGTCAATCGAGACGATGATCTACAGTGAGATCCATTATAACGAGACATGATCAAGTGCACGCGTACTTTGCGAAAATTCAAAGTCGATTTTCTCGAAAACAAAGCCTCAAACGAAATATTTTTATTCTATATTTTCGACTTCTTTTTTCGCGTAGAATCACCTCCTTTCCGCTTGTACCACCAGTTACCAACCACCCTGTATATATTGTTTTTTAAAATTGCTTCTATAATATGTATATAATACATAATATAAATATACATGATGTATATTAATGTACATAATATAAACTTAAATAAACATTGTTGAATGTATTATTATAGATGTAATTTTTATCTAGCGACATGCAAAATGTGTAAAATAGTATGCTTGGATTAATCGTTAATATTATTATAACTATCACATAATTAAGGAAGTTAATCAACTTTGCTAGTGAAAATAAAAAGAAAATGTTTAATACCATCAAATTCATATTTAAACAAAATTTTATTACATAAAACTATTATTACTAGTGTGTAGATTTCAATATTATTATCACCAAGATAAATAATGTCTTTTTTGTTAGACGTATTCAAGCACTCATCATCATGATTTATGCTGGTGGACAGGATCAGCACGTTTCTCTTTTTGTCACAAATCTGCTACTCTACTATAGGATATTATAGAGGTTGGTCCATATTTTTCAGAACTACTGATCTATCTGTTACCAATTTAACTATTAATTAAATAACTGAACTCTGTACCTTTATCCACTACATTTTAAGCCAATTTACTGCTAATTCTGCAACTTTAACCTTTCCTTTACTGATTGAATTTTTTGGTGGCTTTGTACAGAAAAATCCTTCTGAGTCATTCCAACCACATGAAACGTCATTTTCTTTTTACTGGTTTTGAGTAATTTTTTTAGATATCAACGTTTATAATATGGTCAGAAAACAGTGAAAAATGCATAGCTAAAGACGAATTTTGCTATACATAGATACAGCTGAGCTCTAGTGTTGACTGTGGACTGCAAAGTATTAATTGTATCTTTTTTTAAATGTTACTTTTTTTTATAACAGGATGTGACAACTAGTTTGTTCATTGTCTAATATGTACAATTATATTAAAAAATTACGTAGATAAATTCTCATAAGTATTTAAATGACATTATTATAACAATTTACTTTGGAATATGGAGTTAATTACACTGAATTCTGAAATAAATTATATATTATTCAACGACCATAAAAATTTTCCTCACTTAATGGCGTTAAGCCTAATTATCAAGGAAATCTGTTTTAAATATAAAAAGATAAGCATTCATTAACTGCTTTGGCATCAAAATTTCAAAAATTTAAAACAGTAGAGTTAACTGCTTTGGCCTACGAACGGCACATATGTATGTTTGTATATTATGTATGTTTTAACATGAAAAATATAAAATATAAGATATAAAATATATATGATCATATAAATTCAATATATGTGTACAGAATGGAATAAAATATTTGCAAATTATGTTTGTAACATGTTTTTTAGTTTATCGTAAAATATTGTTAGATATGGCAATTTAGACGAAAGGAGGAGACACTGACCGTTAGAAAATGATGGACTGTATAATTTATCCGAAAAAACCGGAGGTTGTTGGAACATTTAAGATACATATGTATAGTTATCAGGAAATCGATAGCGAAAGTTGAAAGATCTCATTGACAAGCCTATTATACTATACAGCTTAGGTTATGGATAGGAATTAACACTAAACCTACTATTATCCGTCAATTTGACTGTTTTCAATCTTCTGTACAACTTTCACATATTTAAACATTATTACATCGCCGTCAAACTATACAGTTTTCTATAACTATTTTCTTAAAATACGCATACAATGTATTTTTCAGTATTTACTTCTCGTTTTATTTAATTTTTTTTTTTGCAAGAAATATATGTAGTCTGTCCTCCTTACCGCTGCCGGTCTATTTGACCGCTCGAGATAATATGGTATTTACTTTTCTATATAATCAGTATAAAAGAAAGGCTATCTCAATGTGGTATGGCTAACTCAAAAGAAATGATTAAATGGCAAGAAAATACAGTGTCAAATCGAAATTTTGTAGGTGGCCCCTTCAGTTGTTTTTCAATATTCTGGACCTAGCTAGACTAAATGCTTGGGTTTCCTATAAAGAAATAACGGGAGCAAAAATTTCAAGGCAGGAATTTTTATTCCAGTTAGCTAGAGATCTTAGCGCTGCGTATCAAGAATCGCGGGAAAAAGAGAATGTATCAAAAACATCAGCAAATAGAAGTTTGGATTCATATCCACGAAAAACTTGTTAAGTACAATATTGTAAAGATTGAAAAACTACGAAAATCTGTTCGGAGTGCAGAAAATGTGTGCGGCAAATGTACATTCGAGAATAAAATAATTTGTAATAAATGGAGTGAAGTCGAATAAGATATATATTATTTATATATCTAGAAAAATGTGTATATACGTGTATATAAGGTGTATATGAATGAAAGAAACTATATAACTATCATTCATTTTTAATCCTCTTTTCCTCCAGTTTATAATTGAAATTATAAAAAAAAAATTTGTGTCATCATTTTATGAAAGTTATTCATATACTAATTCATTCAGCAACAAATTGACTATTATCTACGTTTAATTATGAAAATAATAACTGTTTAAGGGTAAGGTTAAAGCTGTAATTATTATTAATAAGGGTAGAAAAAAGGTAAAAGTTATGTAATTTTGCGTGAAGTGTAAAAACTGTTAAACTAAAACTGAAGACTCAAGCAAGAATTCTAGATTAGAAGAGTGTAGAACGAGTGAAACAGATGATTTTGTTAACGAAGTCTATTTCTAGGCCTGGCGACTGAAATCAATAAATAATACTATTACTTGAACTATAACTTTTGAGATATTTAAGAAACAGTTAAGGGAATAGTGAAGTATGTCTTACGTCACACTGTCACATTAAGAATGAATGAGAGTATTATTAGAATTTTATTGGAAATTTATATTATTATTATATTATTAATTATACAAGTATGTAATATAAGTATGTAAGATTGTGTAAACTTTTATACTAATATAATTGCATTTTTTAGAATTAATATTCTTTAATGAATTTTTTCACATTTATCAAATGGATACAACCAACTCAAAAAGATATTAATCATATTCTTCAACGTAAATTTCTTTTATTGAATATCCCTTTGAGATAAGAAAAGATTTGACATAAAAGAATTTATTTTATTTGATAGATCGTATTACAACATATTTCTATTTGGTTGACCTAACTAATCGTAACTAAACTATAAATAACTATAATTAATAATTGAAAAAAGAGACTATCGGAGCAGAAAGAATTAATTCAAACTCTGTTGATCACTTCCTGCAGTTTCCATTATTTGCTTCAAGATACTGCATTACAGAGTAAAGTGTGCAACACATGATATTAAGTATAGTAATTTCTTATCATAAAGCAACAGAGTCGCGATAACAGTTAATGTATGCATTTCAAATGCGCAAGGTATTTCACAATTGCCTGTCATGATGTAGATCTTACTCTCTTCGATTTTAAAAATACGTGTATTTCTGTTTTTACAAACTAGCATACATGATCTTATCTTACTTTCTATTTCTTATCGTGCAAATTCAAATATATTTCTTCTATCTTTATTAATGTTTATTTATACTAATTTCCATATTTACATGATCTGACATAAAATATATGTATTGAAATTAACAAAATTGATTGATAAATAGAGCAAAAATGTTATTATTATAGTAAAATAAAATAATAGACCAAATTAAATTAATATTATTAATAACTAAATAAGACGATAAATGATAGCCAAAAGTTATGTTTATTATTTTTTAAAATTAAAGTTATTTAAAACATATTTATTATGTAAATTATCTTATTATTTCTGTAAATTAACTATGGTTTATCTTCAGTACAATTATATAAATTTAATAATTTCTGTTAAACGTCCTATTAAGAAATTAACAATCTTTTTTAAATAGCACAGAACGTTATTAACAACGCTTTAGTATTGTTTATTATATTGTTTAGTATTGTTTATTTGATATTAGGACATTCGTTATCAATCGATTCCGATTTTTAATTTATTACATTATGAAAGAACCGTGTGATATAGCCCTACTACGAACTTAACAGAAGATTATATTTTGGCATAAGAAATACCATATCTTGGAAATATTACTGGTACAAAGCATAAAGAAAAAAGTCACGGTTATAGGTGGCAAGAAAATACATGGTTACATAAACTATTTATAATTAGATTGCCTTAACGATGGAAATTGGTAGAATATTTTGTGAAATGCAACATGAATTTAGTACGATCTATTATTGCATGTTGGTGCATCAGATCTACTATTGTACAAGGTATTTCACTTAACTTGACCATCTTAAATATCTCGCTTATTTTTTATGATAGGAAAAAATATCAAAGAAAAAGAATATTCGGTTCGAAGGGGCAAGTGTAATGATAGGCAAAAAAAATTTCTTAGTCACTTCTTTTTTTTTCTCGAAATTTCAAGGTCATCGAAGTATTTTTAAATGAGACTACATATTTTCATTACAACAATCTTATAGCTGATAAGAAAATAAATTCAACGATGTGCAATATATTGATCTTGAGAAAATTTTTTTGTCTATCATCACATATTCACTTTCGAATCGAATATTCTCTTTCTCTGATATTTTTCCCTATCATAAAAAATAACCGAGATATTTAAGACGATCAAGTTAGGTTAAATACCCTATATATTCCATATTTTCCTTTCTTTATTTTTTCTTTCTTCCTTTTCTCTATATTTCACTAGGTTACTCCTTAAAATACGTATTGACTTTGTACGGTAAAAACCATATTCAATCGGAAGTTGTAATCGTTCAACGGGTGTAATTTGTTTGCTTGAACTATAAACAATTTCTTCTTTCACAGAAAAAGATTTATTGTTCTCAAATCTCATGAGCAAAGAGGCTGCATGTGAAAAGTCTGATCCGTTCAAAAATTACGTCAAAAAATTAACAAACCGGCTCGTGATAAAACGTAAAAGTTGCAAACATGTTGCATTTGTTATCGGCAATGCAAATAAACAAGACGAATATTGTTGTTCCCAATAATTCCTACCCTCGTTGATTATGAAAAGTTTTTTTATTAAATATTTTAACTATTGCATGTGTATTTCTGTGAGCCCAAATCCTAGCATTTTACTGATTGAAGATGATATTACTTAAGAAACTATTTTCATTTGTAAACGACATACTTTCCAAAAGCAGTTCGCGTCAAAAATGCATTGTAGCTTCTGTAGCATCCAACGTTGGAAACTTTATCGAATGGAACAGACATCTAGAGTGTTTAAATTCATGGCACTGCCATGCGATTGATTACCACATGACGAACTATTTTGTGTAAGTACAATAGCAGATGAGCACAAGCAAAAACGATAATTAAACCTATTCTTCTTGACACCATTTGATACGGGGTCGACTTGCATTTAGAAGTCACAATATTAATTTTGATCACCAAATTGTTGACATAGCCGCTGAAAATTGCATGTCACGGAATGTCTTCTGCACGTATTCCATTATTCCTGTATTCTGATATACAATGACTCTTATTAATGAATATTAACGACAATCCGAATGGACACTATAGTATTCTACCCATTACTACTCTGCATATTTGACCATAATTAAATTAAAATAATTTATATTATATATAATATAAATTATTATTATTATTATATTAATATAAATAAATTCAAAATTATAAATAAATTAATATAAATTATTATAATATAAATTATTATTATTATTATATTAATATAAATTATTATTATATATATAATATAATTATATTATAATATATATTGTATAATTTCACTTTTTATAATCTCTGTCACTGTAGCCTTGCTTAAATTTAAAAGAGTGCCGATTTCTCGATATGATTTTCCTTTTTCACGACTAAAAATAACTAATTGTCGCCCGTTAAAAGAAATATTTTTGTTTTTCCGTTTCATATTCAAAATTTCTGACTGATCACAATGATTTTCGAATAATAACTGATATTTCGATGTATGCTTTACATCTTGCTTAATATACATGTGAGTTCGTAAACAGTATTAAAGCTGAAGAAGTGTAATAAATATGGATTAATGTTAAGTGTCCGAATATTTTTGCGACGTATGAATAATACATTTCCTAATATATTATGTGTCTTGCCACAAATTATTTACTTTAAATAAATAAAATTTGCGTTATCGTCAAGAAAAATACATGCTTTATTATAATAAAAAAAAAGTACATTAATTTAATTATGATCAAATATATAGATTAGTAATAGATAGAATACTATAGTGTCCGAATATTAATAAGAGTCACTGTATGTCACGACGTAATCTGTAATTTCTTGTTGATTCGTAAACAGCACTACTTTCTCGTTAAATGTGAATATATATGTAAATACGTGATGAATAAATTCAATTTAAGAAGAATTAAAATTTCAACATTCTTTTCTAAAGAAACTGTTGAGTTGCGACCTATGATTCTTTTGATACTTTTCATCTTCGTAGTGAAAAGAATACGGTGCAATAAAAAAGATTGTCCTTGAAAATCAATTTTGAACGGAATTTTGTTTACAAATCTTCACCGATTTAGAGGTGTAAAATCACGCTACGGTGGTTTTTACACTTACTTTTTGTACATCCTGTATATACTTCCCTCGTTACCTGTTCTGGTGTTATAACCCCCCCCCCCCCTCTCATCTATCATTACTTCTTCGTCTATCTCTTCCTGTTCTGTCCGACGTTAACCTATGATGTGTTGGTGATAATTTATGATGAATATATACACAGCTATACACAGTGTTCATGTGAATAGTTGAAATCTAAATATTTCGAAAATAACGCATTTTCGGGAAAAATGTTGAATACAAAAATTTCACGATTGTAAGGGGAGAATACAATTATCCCATTAATTTTTTATTTGTTAGGCGTCTTCAAGGTTATTTGAAGATCAATTTCCTTTCAATTCTATTCTCACTTTTCTAATTTCCATTTTTCTGATCTTGAAAAGATATTCTACTATCGTCTAGCATAAAAAGGAGAATATTTTTAAAACCTTTTATAAAGATTGTGCAAAATTATTATGATTCTTTATGTAATAGAAAGGTAATGTAAAAAGGTGGAATTGTTATTTATTTTACTTCATCATCTAATAGTGACCAGAAAAATTAAACAAGTTTGATTTGTATTACTTAATTTTCGATCCTCTATTTTGGAAGTAGTGAAACTGAAATAAATTTTTATTTTAATTAAATATCTTTTTAAGATGAAGTCTATAAAAGATAGTCTGATAAAAAAATATCCCATATAAAAGTTTTTTCTTTCTTTCCCATAAAATAAGAATCTGAAGACGAAAATATAATTTCCATTTGAAAAGTGGAAGTTGACGAAGGAAGATTGATCTAATAAATAAAATTTTCCCTTCGAAATCATGAAACTTTTATGTATTGTAACTTTAGACTTGAAGTTATCAGGTAAATACATTCGAATAAATACATACCGTATATATATGTACATATGGTACATACCGGTACTATCGATGGTTACTTTTACTGTTACGTAATCATCATTTATGAGCTACTAGTCTAGTCGTAATTGAAGAAATATAAAAAATTTGCTAATGGATGTAATTTTCCTCTGTCGCAACCTGCGTATATGGCGAAACATACAATTTTCTTTTTAACATTCTTCAAATACGAACATGACCGTATCTACATACGAATACAGTCAGAGTTGGATAAAATATAGAGGACAAATAGTTGGAATCCTGTTTTAAATAATAGTTTTACAGATCAAATAAAGCGGTATCAAATTTAAATAAAATAGTACTTTACATGAAGTGAAACAGAAAATAAAATATTTTTCTTTTGATAAGTTTGTTACGAACAGAGGGCATCCGGCCTCCAACTGCATTTTTTGAATTCTATGAAACGGAAACAGAAACGTCTTTATTTTAAAACATTTATCTGTACAATGAGATACAGTTGCGGTTACGCTCAAATAACAGTTTTGAATAATTCTGATGAACATCTGGAAGGTACTGCTCTTGGAAATTTTGAAGGATTATATTTATGCGTAAAATAAACTCTTTGATCCACCCTCAATAGAATTTCGATATTTCCACGTTTCGAAAAATTACGTTCCTCGGATATAACGTTATGAAAAGTATCACCGCGTTGCTTCGCATCGCGTTCATTACGAGCTAGTATAGTGAGATCGGACTAAAGTTCCCTTTTTACTGACGTTGACCCTACAGAATCCGCAAGATGACCTAAATTCTGTTCGGAATTTCTACAGGCTGCCCTTAGTCGCAAAAAAATCTCAATGTGTCAAAACTGTGTGCCGAAAAAAGGAAGGTAACACACAACCACACTCATTTATTCCTAACATACACACGTTTGTAACTATCATTTGATTACAATATACATATCTGTGTCCCTGCATCAATTCGAGTATAATTATTTAAACTATAACATTCAAACTCACAATTCTATATTGTCAGCTTTACGAAGCGATGTGCAGTTAGGACGTAGTGTAACCGCATTCCACGCATTTGCCTCTCGCGCTGGTCGAAGTCCTGGCTCGTAAGAATCTGGAACATAAAATAAAATATTTAAACTTTGAATTTAGGTATTAAAGTATTAATGTATTTTTTGACAATGATAATAAACTGAGCATAGAGACAATGTCAAAGCGCAAAAAACCATAATTTTCACTTTAAGTATTGGTAATTCTCATAGGTAATAAATTGCATCATACAAAGTTTTCATTACACAGGCTCGTTACTTTGTGGACAAAAAATCTATCTAATGAAACAGTTTTTCAATTGCAACAGGCCACGGAACCGTTGTATTATGTATGCCTTAAAAATAATTTCTTCATATGTTTGTATTAATTGTTAATACTTTAAATTCACAAATCATTACCGCCTCATTATTGCAATAATTTTATCTCTGCAAATTTGCTATCACTGATGTTGTCACTAGGTTTTTCTATAATGGGAAATATTTAAATCTCATATGTAACAGGAAATATTTCATATTTATGTTGATAGTTATAATGAAAAATATTATGTCAATATAGGATCGTAAATATGCTTCATTAAAAGCATTATAATAAAAATATGAAATAGCAACAAATTGCTACATTTCGATAGAGCACATAGACAGATTGGTGACACATTTACTTTAATAATATAATTTACTTTAATAATAATATGCAAGTACAATACACAATAATAATACTTTAGTAATAATATTCATTTTAATACCACTTCAAAGTATTACTTACTTTTATTTTTGATTTTATGACAATATATGAAAATAAAATACAATTAAAAAATTATAGCTTATATGTACAGGTATGTTAGAAATATTAAATATAAAAATATGAGAAAAAGATAATGATTTAAATATAAATATTATATACAATATACATCTCGACATAATTGAAATTTTATTTATCAGAAAATGTAATAAAGATATACTTTCAAGTAAACTTTTTTCAAATAAATAGCTAATACAAACATAATATTAAATTACTAAGAAAAGTGAAGATATTGATATATAATTACTAAGAAAAGTGATATTCTATCATAATTACACACACACATTTCATATTTTTATATTTTATAAATCACAAGCCTTCTGTTTTTTTATTTTTTGTCTTATAAAACTACTCAGTTGTATATATAACCATAATTTAATTATAGTGCACATATACATTTAATTATTATCATATATATAGTCTATGTACGATTTTTGTTTTAATGATTTTAATATCTTAACTACATAATTTCTTTAATCGCTATTATTTTCCCAGGTTTTGATGCATAACCCAAAATTCATGAAGAGGTACATAGAATATACGTTATACGCACTGCCGGCCCTGCATTTGAATGACATATACATATGTACAATGTACATTTCTATGTTGCAAACTAGTCACTGACTACACAACTTTCAGTGATTTCATCAGAAATGTCTGTCGCTCAGCAGCAACATAATATAAACAAAATACCTTTTACTCGCCACAGAAATTAAATTGAATATTGTATCTCCTTATTCGATTTAACGATTGCATACGGTAATAAATATTAAAGCCCAAGTTGTCTTCTATAAGGCATAAACTAAATTAACTACATTAGAAATTAAATCAATGTACATTTCTATATGTTGCTTAATGGATAAAATTACTAAATTATCACAGATATTCCATTAAATTAATGTATAAATATGACACTAAAAATTTGGTAAAATTGTTTTAACTCGTTATAAGATATAGTTTTATATTATGTTATATATTAGAAATAATTCTTGATACATAATTGTTTGTTACGGTTATATATACCTATGTGCTCTTTTGTATAATAATCTTGATTTTTTTTATATATTTGCAATAATTTCATTTTGAAAAAAAAATCAAGAAAAAAAAGAGAATTTTTGTCTGAAATAACCGTAACATGAGACTAATTTTGAAGGATATATTATATATCATGTATGCTTGGTATAATAATACTTCTTAATTTCATAAAAATTATTAGAAATATTAAAATATAGTGCAACATTTAATATTTTAAATCAAAAAGTGAATTTTTCAACTTTTATTTTTATATATTATATAAATATATATGTATGTACATAATATATTTTATACAATATTTTATATTGATTACTATGTAATACTTAAGATGTGATATCTCATTTTTCATTGCCTCACGTTGTCAGCAAAAATCAATTTTGCTTGTAATAGATGGTAGACTAAATAAGTTTGTATGTTTATACGAAGTCATTAACCTTGTGTGTGAACTCTAATCGTTGCGAACGTCATAATTTGGGTTTAATTCTTGCTTATGTCTCTGATACCATGAATGAGATACATTTATCAAACAGAATGAAAAATAAGATAGAAAAGTTACTATAATATATGCGTATACTAACATACAATAAATAAACTTTGTTCTTCTTTATATAGACTTAATAATTACGTACAAATCTAATGAAATTTTGATGCCAATATGCAGAAATATATTATGTTTAATAATAATGTTTTCACTTTCTTTACTTTCAAATTTTGTAAAAGTATACATAATTTATACAAATCTTTAAACGACCTTAGTAGCTAAGTTATTACTCCTTAATAGATAACATAATTTTAATTTTAACAAAAATTTGGCAAATTTTTTAATCAATAAATCATATTTTTACTATTACGATATCATTCATGTTTCCAGCAAAAATAACAAATTTATGATTTACCGATATTATTGCATCATACCGTTTACGTATTCTCCACTTCACATATGAATTACTGAATGATTAATTAGAGCAGATATTTTTTTGTTCAAATGAATAAAGATATCTACTACATTTCGGAAGAACACAAATGATTTTCTAGAATATTATTGCTTTAATTAAACTTTTATTTAACACGTCAAAACGATTTTAAGTTTTCAGTTTTTGCAATTACTAAAACCATGCTCGCATTTTTTACCAAATTGATGTTTTCATTGAAACAGAAATAAAATTATATGTACCTATTTATTTTCATCATATTACTTGAATTGTGGACTTCTATTTATTTAATTACAAAATTTAGGCATTTAAGCACTTGTATTATTTAATTTTAATATTTTGATTTAATTATTTTATTAGATTATAAAAGCCTATTTGTACATTACAGATTAGTCGTCCCAAAGTTAGTAAATATTGATAGAAATGCAAGTTACATGGGTTATAATCATGGTTCACATTTATTACAATCTCCTATTGTATTCATTAATATTCATTACTATTTTATCTTAACTAAATTGCACTGTACTATATAATTTATTAAAATATCTAATACATACTCCACAGTATCAATCAATTAAGTAGACTATCTAATGCAATTACTTAACACTAGCCATATTGATATGCTTATATAGTATTGAATGCTCGTCATTTACACTTCAACCTTGACAGCATTATTTTTAATGCATACAAACTCGGGATACCCCATATGATATTATCGGAAATTGATGCTACGCATTTAAAAAGTATACCATTCTATCAGTAACTTGATGAAATTGCCTTGAGTCTTGAATCATCATCATTCGGACGAAGCTTTAATGCGCTTGTATGTATGTTATGTTTCAAGGAAAGAAATGTGCGGATTGGAACATGTGACACGGGTGTATGTATATATGGGACATATAGTTGTATGCATATAACTCGTATCAACCTGATACTGATTTTATACTCGGAGTGATTTTATTGGAAGCAGTTGGCCCACGTCCCCAATGGCAATGAACCAAAATCTAAATAAAACAAAGACAGCTGAATGGGTCCAAAAATTGGATATAGGCTGTAGCAACGTGGTACTAACATTTTATGAAAAAATATTATTTAAAATATATCTTAAAAAATATATAAAAATGAATATAACATAAATATAACATAATATATTATATTATATACCATAATATAATATAATATAATAAAATAATATAATATCATATCATATAATATTATACAATATCAATATTGTTAGTATAATATAATATTATATTAATATTTTATTATATTATATTTATACTGTATAATGTTATATAATATTTTATATTATATCATAATATATGTATACAATATATGCATATAATATATATATATATATATATATATATATATATTATATAAATATATATGTATGTACATAATATATTTTATACAATATTGTATAATATTATATTTATATTATGCATATAACATGATATTTGTTATATAATAATATTTAATAATAATATTTATATTATAATATTTATTAGTTATAATATGTTGCATAATAAATTATAAATAACAATAAGTTTGTAAACAAGTTGTAAATAATAAATCGTAAAATTATAATTAATTATAATATTTATATTTGTATTATAATAATATATATTATAAAAATAATGATTATATAATATAATAAATAATATACATACTATATATATAATATATATAATATATAATGTATAATATATATAATATATAATGTATAATATATATAATATATATATAACGTATATAACATATATTATAATATCTAGAAAATAATACCTTATTTAAATCCTTTAGTTATATTTATAAATATATAAACTTGCATATATTTTATATATATATAATATACGTAAAAAATTTTAGTTTTTGCATTTTGTTTCTGTTACTTTTAGGGTATAACAGTATTTAATAACTAGTGTGGGCGTTTCCGCAAATTCATATATTAATAAATATCATTAAAGAAATGGAATTTAAATAACGATTTACTTTCCAGATATTAGAATGAATACTATACTTTGGATATTTTATATATTTTTGCATATTATGTGCATTCTATGCACATAACTTGAAATTTTTCACAAATCAAAATCGGTAATCTATTAGAAACAGTTTCCAAGAAAATATGAGGTTACACAATCGAATTTATCACATTGAAATATATTTTTGATAATGGTTTGAATTTAATAGGCTGCTCATATTGTTTGGCAGATTTACTATTTTTGTCACAGAGTGGTAGTTTTTGCGCTCTAGTTTAATTAAAATTATAAATAGAAATGAATATTAGTTGATTCCTAAGACATTGCTTGTTAATATATAATATGTAACATATAATGTTTGATATGTAATATTTAATATATAGTACATAATATATAATACATAATATATAATATATAATGTACAATATATAATATATAATATGTAATATGTAATATGTAATATGTAATATGTAATATGTAATATGTAATATGTAATATGTAATATGTAATATGTAATATGTAATATGTAATATGTAATATGTAATATGTAATATGTAATATGTAATATGTAATATGTAATATGTAATATGTAATATGTAATATGTAATATGTAATATGTAATATGGAATATGTAATATGTAATATGTAATATGTAATATGTAATATGTAATATGTAATATGTAATATGTAATATGTAATATGTAATATGTAATATGTAATATGTAATATGTAATATGTAATATGTAATATAATGTACAATATATAATATGTAACATGTAATGTGTAATATTTAATATACAACATATAATATATAATATATAATACATATAATACAGTATATGTTATATGATATATAATATATAATGTATGATATATAATGTATAATATATGATATATAGTGTATGACATATAATGTATAATAATATCAAGAAGGAATTGCAGTCTGCTCGCTATAACTCTGATACTTATCTTTTATATGTCTCATCTACTATTTAAGGGCATCTCGAAAAAATTTATTATAAAAAATGATTAAAAATTACTTTAAAAATTTTCATTTCTTTCATGTGTACCTATGTATAAAAATATGTTGGTTTTAGATATATGAATAGATAATTATTTTTTAGGCTACATCGTAAAGTTTTAAATCATATACATATAAAACCGATTCAAAATAGATCACAATATTAAATGATAATTCATGTTATCATGTCGACTGACATTATATTCTTATTAGCTTCCTAATGAAGTTCCCATTCCATTTGAAAAAATCTAGGACTTCTGTTATTTATGCGGCTATTCATCTAGAATTTATAGTCGAAAGCATTATACTTCACTCGGTTGATATTCTAATGAATTATTTTCTTAATAATCTATGTAATACACGGTAGATTAGATTTGATTTATAAATTTAAAATAAAATAATTTTATGCCATACTTAAGGACAAAAACATAATTTTTGATAATTGTATATGGAATATGATGTATTACAATTAATTATCTAATACCCATACAGATTGAAGTTCAATTTATGTTTCATTGTTTTAAAAAAATAATTTTGCTCGATTAATTGAAGATATTTTTATAAATAACAAAATAACAAAAAGAATATAGTAACTATCTTATTCAAATTATTTATTGAAAAAATTTATTAAAAAGTTCTATGATTACTTTACTGAAACAAATAAATATATACCATTTCGTTCATTTTACTTTATATTCATTACGAAGTCGTATTCTCTATTTAATATATGTTATATGAAGGAAATTTTGTTTAATAATGTTTTAATTGTAATATAAAGCAACATTTTTTTCCTAGCTTTAATGGTACTGGTTTTTATGTTATTAAATGTTAATTCCTGGGTTTAATATTTAAAAAGATCGATATACCAAGTTTAAATTCTTTCTAGTTAATTATTCGCAAATAATTTTCAAGTCGGACATGGAAAATCGGACATCATTCTTTCCGGGAATTACAATTTTCTTACTTTTTCATAAAAATTCTAAAAACGATTCGTCCAATTTCCTAAATTTTATTTGACTTATTTTTTACATGAAAATTCAAACATACAATTTTCTATCTCTTTTGCAACATTTTTATCCCTTTATTTTGCCATAGAAATTAAAAGAATCGATTTTTAGATCGTTACTTGTAATCTTGTCAAGTTTTGTACAATTTTAGAGATTAATTTTATAATCATTTCTTTGTTTATTTATTTATTTTGTTAGTTGAGCTCTGCCGCGTGACAAGTTGTAAGTATGTTTTTAGAAAGAAATATTTCCCGCATTTACGTAAGCCATCGATGATCGGAGGGGAAGCTGGCCATAGGCATCGACGCCGCTGCATCTAGCGGCTTGCTTTCGGGTGGACAGTCTTAATTCTGCTCCTGAACGAGTCGCTTCGTCATTAGTTTTCTTCTGGTACATCGTATTCAGTGACGTCTCCATTTTCCTTTCTTTTTTTCCGTCTCTGTTTCCTTCGATAGATTTGTCATTGCACGCATAATCACAACGTCAAAGCTGCACAGATCTATTATTTCCCCCTTATCAAGAGTTTTTCATGAACGAAGAGAGACAGTCACGACAAGTATTAAGATAATGTACTTAGTTTAATATTCGACAAGTTTTAGTCAGTTTGTTTATTTTGTTTGCAAGCGGAGTTTCTTCCTTGCCAATCGAACAATACCTGTAGGACTACAAGAAACCGATCAACGTGCACGCACGATTCTACGCAATGTACGTATTCATTTTATTCAATTCATATTTATCAAGATCTTTCCTTTTACAATTTTATGTCAAAGAGATAATTTATTCAAAGTTCGTGTCAATTTTAGGTAGCGATTGCATCATAGATGTGTTTAATGTGTCGGAGATATGTTTAACAGATAATTATTCATTTCTTAGAATTTTTTTTAAACTGGGGTCAATGCTTTGCATTATCAGAATGCGGATTTTTATGCATTTATGAGATTTATGATCAAAGTAATTATTAATCATAATTCACTATATTCTCTATAATATATAATAGAGGAAAAAAATTCTTAAACTATTATTGGTTATCTAAATTTCAAACAGTTGTTCGCAATAATTTCTTTTTAATGTCCTAAATATTTTATGTTAAAATACGAATATAAAATTGGTGCAATGCTGTCTGTTTTCTAACTTTCTTAGGAATGTCAAAATTTTTAATTTGTTAAAAAATCGTGATAAACAGTCATAGTAATTAAACACATTGTACTCTGTACATATGTAACATATTAGTAGTAGCAGTCGTAGTAGTTTATTGGTTTCTTTATGGAGTTATAAAATTTCCTGTTTACATCTTAACTGCTCTTTATGCACAACTCCGTATCAAAGAATTATACCTTGTATGTATTTTCACAGCTAAAATCCATATAGAGAGCGAAAAGAATGTTTACCTTAGGTAAACTTTAAGCTATACGAAATTATATATAATTAGTCAAACGAATCAAACATTTTTGCAATATCTGCAAACACTTAAACGAATATGAAACATATTATAGAATTGAAAAATAAATTGATATTTTCAATTTTATATTTGTATATAAGTGAAAAATATATTATATATACATAATTGGAAACATTATTACATATTACTAAATGTAAATAACAATTTATAAAATATATGTGTGTGTGTGTGTTTGTATGTGTATGAATATATGTATATGTTTCATAAATTGCTATTTACATTTAGTATAGGTATATATATATATATATATATATATATATATATATATAATTGGTAACGTTATTTATACATTACTAATCGTAAATTGCAATTTATATTATAACATTATTACATATATATATTACATACATATATATTACATTACATATATATATACATATGTATACATATTTTATATATATACATTTTATATCATATATATATACATATTTTATAAATTGCTATTTACATTTAATAATATATAATAACGTTTCCGAGCTGATACGCATGGTTAAAACAGAGATATAAAATTTAAATTTATAATAAAAAAATATATTTGTATATATATGAAATGTTTTGATCCATGAACCATAATATAAAATAATTAAAAAATACATATTAAGATTGTATTATTTTTTATCAAGTTTTTGCGTTTCCTCCTCGTTTACGATATTTTTTAATACAAAAAATATCTATAATATGTTCTTAAAACTATTTAATAAAAATAATAAAAAAATTTAAGAAAATAGATTAATAGAAGTGTTTTTGCTTGTTAAAAATTTTCTTTCTCAAACATAATAATATATTTTTAATAATTTAAAATTAATAATATTTTTAATTATTACAATTTTTTCATGCGCATACTATACATATATTGCATCTTTAATTTTATTGTTGCGATAAAAATGATATACGTTTATGCAATTAGAACAAAATTAGTTTTTTATATCTGTTGCCATTCAAATCAACAAGTGGTTTGTAAACACAAATAGATTAATTTTTTTCCTTTCTATTCCTTTTTCCTTCCTTTTCTATAATTAATTACATAGATATATTTTACTTACCCTTTAATGATAAGGCCATGAAACAATGTGTACAATAGCGTTGTAATGTTATTCAGAAGTGTAAATAAAGTAACTTACATATTGTTTTACAAAAATGTATTAGAATAATAGATATTTTATAGAAATTTATTACAAAAATCGGAAGATTTCTATGATTTGAAAAAAGATATTATATAAATCCTTGGTAGTCTTTACCACGATAAATATTAGGACACAGAATTTAATAATGTAGTTACTGAAAAAAGATAGTAAATGAAATATTATGTTAACACAATAGTATCGATTGCCATTAGAACTACCGACGGCTAAAGTATCAAATCTATACCAACGAAATCAAAATAAGAGCTATACATACATTATATAATGCAAAGAAAAAAATAAACTTTTATTTATACGTATATTCTATAAATCCATTCAAATGTCAAAAGATGCATCGTTGTAAATCTGGGATCTTTTTATAAAAATTTGTAAAATAGTTATTTTGATTATTATGGCTTGTATAAACAGGGTGCGGCATTTTAAACAGGTCACCTGAATAACTCGCTTGTTTTTGAAGATAGGAGAAAATTCATTTAAATGCAGCTGTTTAAAATGCCCGACCCTGTATACAATACTCATTACAAATTAAAATTGAAAGTTATCCAGCATTTCCTTGTATTTGATTTTGATAGATTTCAAGGAATTTCCTGTTGAAAACATGCCGAGTAGCAAAACCAGAATCGCAATAATTGGTGGTGGAGTAGCTGGACTGGTGGTAGCTCGCCATACAGCCGCCAAATTGGACACTTACAGTCTTACGTTATTCGAGCAAACCGATCAAGTCGGTGGTACATGGATTTACACTGATGAAACCGATGTCGACAAGCATGGACTACCGGTTCATAGTAGTATGTATAAGAATCTAAGGTTAGTATAAAATTTCATTTGACATTCTAGTCGTCATTTCTCGCTTTACTTGTGTTAATTTAATGTTAATTACTTCATTGTTGCACCCTTGACGGACCAAATCTACCAAGTAAATCTTAGCATAGTTTGCCATTCATTGTCTTGACATAATTATAATTTTTCAATTTATGTTAATTTCAAAATTAAATTTTCCAATTAAATATTTAAATTTATAATATATTTTTAAATTCAAATTTAAATTTTTAAGTTTTAATATCAATTTGTAATATTATATAAATTCATAATATACATATATATTGAGTTATTATTGTATTATATTACATTATATATATAAAGTTATCATTATATTAATATATATATTAATATATATATAAAGTTATAATATACATTTATGAAGTCCGCAAAGCAATAATAATACCCGACACTGCCCACTCAATGGTGGACAATGTGGGTAGCTTATGTTCGCTATTCAACAATTTCTTCGGACTTTACCAGACAGTAGTGTATAATCTGTAATGCCGACATTGCCCAGGCTATGTGGAGTTTATATAGCTTATACCAGTAACATATGATACTGACACAATTCAAAAAATTTCAAATGGGCAAGGTTATTATTTATGCCACTATCAGTCTGGGCTTAGTTTTACAGCAAGATTGGCTCATCTTCAATTATTTTGTAATGCTATAAGAGGAAAGTAGTACTGCTTTCGGGAATAGTAGCATATTTTGTATCAAGTCAACCTTATAATGTTGTTAAAATATCTCGCGAAGATTTGTTTATAAATTTTGAATTGCGTCTTCACTAAAATTTATGTTTTTTGAGTTCTGCCACTATGAAAAATGCAGCGATATGTATATATTTAAAGATGGCGTTTACAAGATTCGTTAGACGGTTGGTGATTTAGATGTATTATTATGTAGATATTATCATCCTTGATATTAGTACTGCAAGCAATAGAAATATTGTCGTCCAATTTTGCCGCAATTGACATGTTCTGATATTGGTCAAAGAAATATATTTGCGTTATTAATTGAGAAAACTGATAGTGATAAATTACGATATTGATTAACGAAAAGTTCTCGTGATACACTTTTACCTCGTAAACATTACCGTTACTTGAAGGTATTGTTACATTTTTACATTGGATAGGCACAATGCCATTAAACCCGCAATAATTAAACTATATTCGCGTTAAAACTCATTACTTAATGGATAATGTGAAAATAGCTTTAGTAGAACACAAAGACGTTTCCGTTTATACCGTTTGTCAAACAACTTACCAAATGAAATCTTTCGACAGCACCGTTTTTTTTAATAAGATTACGTACAATTTCGCTGCAGTGTAAAATTATACCGGAGGTGTTTTGTATATTTTGTTATTGTATATATGTAATTGTATATTTTGGAGAAGTTTCTTATATTTTGGACAAAAAGTGAAATAATTCTTTTACACAGAGTTTTCGGCAGGAAAAATAAATAAAAGATGAAAGAAGATAGATTTCGAAACAAAAACTAAATAAAAAGTAGAAAGTAGAGTAAAACGTAAAAAGTAAAGTAAAAACTAAATAAAAAAGAAAAGCGCAGAAAGTAGTTTACGAAGTGAAAAATAAATGAAAAGTAAATAAAGTTGTCTATAGGTGATAACTTTTAAGTACGTATAATATTAAAATTGAATTGTACACAAATTACAAAATTAGACCGCACTTAAATTGGAAAATAAAAAGATATTATTTTTATAGTATTTTTTAGTATTTGAATTCCAATTCTTTTTTTATTGTTTCAATTAATTTTAAATAGTTGAAAGGTGCAATAACACAAAGCTTTCAATTAATTATTACAATATTATTGCAATGAAAAATGTGGTTATATAAAATCTTAAATCTGTCGCAGTAAATTCATCAGTTTGAATAATTGTGCTTTATGTGTTTTCATATTTTAAATAATTAAATAGTAATAATATATGAAGTAAATTCTTAACGACGTCATTGTCTTAGAATAATATAAACAATGAAAATGAGTATAAAATTTCGAATTCTGTACGTAGCTTATCTTTATATATTACGTTGTAGAACTTTCTCGTTTAATTTTTCTAACTCCAATTTATTGCTGAAATGAATACTGCTGAATACTGTTGTTGTAATGTACATGTAAGTTTGTGCATATAATTACATAAGAAAATTTAATAACAAAGACTTGAAATCTTTTAAAATATTAAAAATGTTAAAAAAAGTTTGTTAAGTATAATACATCAACACAAAACAAGATTAATGAAGCATAAAATACAATAGGAGCAAGAGAAAAAAAAATAAAAAAGTGACTAGTGTAGTTGTAATAAAACAAATTATTGCATAATCGTTACATTTTTTAATTTAATTGTAACAAATATTTATTGTTTTTACACTCATTACAATACATTGTTAATCACAAAAATTATTATACATTACTTGCATAATAAGTATTGAAAAATATCTTATTTAAGATAAGAATAAAAAATACTTAGAATTTACTGATAGAAATTGGAATAATTGCTTTTACACGAAACGATTTCTAAAATGATATTATTTGTATTTATCTTTTTATTTGTACTATACTATGCGACAATATACTGTAATATGCTACTATATTATACAATACTAGACTGATAAAATTCCATTTGAATGGGCTAATCTGTCACAGTAGAATAGTTCAAGTGACAAAATACAATAATTTCGAAATTGAATTTGAATACAAACCAAATATCGTCCACAATTTGGGTTATTCGATCAGCGATGCAAACACAGAATCATCAATCTTTTTTGTTTTTACGTCATTTATACGGTAATGATGGTTCTAGACACTCTAGCTGGTTGCGATAAACTTTGCTGACACGCGATACACTTCTTGACATAGTAATGAGACAATCGCTTTGGTAAGCTGTTCCGGAAATTGTTAGAAATGAAATAAAAATATGTGATAGTAATAAAGCACTAAAATATTAAGTGTATACTTTTAAGTTCTTACATACAAAATATGTTTTCTGAGTGGTACTGAAATTTTCCAATTTTGGTTTTGGTGGTCTGTATTTATGAAGAAATTAAGAATCCTTGGCATATAAAAAATGACAAATTGGAAATTATTGAAAATTAAATTAAGGAAATTAGTATCTATGTTAATACAATAGATAGTAAATTTTAGAAAAAAAGTATAATAATAGGTATTTGTATAACAAACAAAAAATGAATGTTGTGAAATACATAAGAAACTTTCTGAAGATAACATTCGGTGTTAGAATTACAATCGAGGAAGTTCGCAACCCAATAAAGTAATTTTCTACTGATATTTCTTTGGTAATATTACTTCATTGATTTTGCCATTATCGTGACTAGTCGTTCCTTTCAGTTCATTTCGTTTAGAATAACACTTAATCTCAACGTAACTATAAAAAGAAGTCACACCATAATTCAGACTTAATGAATCGAAAGGTCATCTTCAAGCTTAGAGTTAACGAACAGTTACTAGAATAATTACTTTACGATTATGCATACAATTCGTTAGAAGAATATTTTAGAGCTATTCTACGATTTCAATCATATAAAGTATTTATTTTACTTAATATTTAAATTAATAATTATAATGAATAATAAATAAACTGATTAATTAATTGATTTCTGTATTTTATACAATACCTTAAAACAAATTTTGCATTAAAAAGAACAAGTCAAGTTCAATGCTCTTTAATAGGATTACTGTCAGTCGATTTTTTGTTATCATTTATGCTGTAATCAATGCAATGTGTTAATATCAATTAAAAACATATGTTATATCGTATTATGTACTGTACTATTTTACTGATAGAATAAGGATAGGAAAAAGAAATATTTTTTGTATTTACTTCAATTAATAAATACAAAATAAGTAAATAATTATAATCCATGATATTCGAAAGCAAATGTTCCAAATTTTTGTCTTAATGCAGAATTTTATGACTTTCTCCTTTAGAGTTTCGACAAAATTATTGTTTGCAAATATTAACAAATAATCTTCGTAAATTTTAGTTCCGTATTATAAAAATATATATATGTTTTACTTATAAATTATCACAAAAACGTTCTTCAAAATTTCGTGGTTTGTAATTTACGTCTTACATCGATAATATTTGTATTGATATATGTATATCGTAAAATTACCTGCTTATCTTCTCGTCTTTTACTTCTCATAATTTTGATTACTCTGATTTCAATAAATTCTTTTGTACAACTTGATCTACGTACTATTATCGTTTACATATTAGAGATATTCTTTTGTAGAATGCGACGATTTTAATTACGATAACGAAGTTCCTTCTTATTAAAGTTATGACTGACATATACATTCGTAATGATTAATATCTGTACATGTTGAAGATTGCTAAAGGTTAAAGAAAGTGTATATTGCGCATATAAAATTTGATAGCGTAAGCGGTACATACATATATGGGTCATAATTATACGCATACAGTTTCCATGATTTTTGTTTTATAGCTTGAAATAAGTAATATTAGATTCATTCTTTGTTGATCTGTATAACTGTATGCTGCTGTTTGGAATATAGAATTTATTGCAAGAAGACTCTAATAAGCTATCAAGATGGTACGCATGCAACAAATTATACCTAAACATGCCCAAGTACCACATGATGAGAATGTTTCTTAATAAGAGAATTCTGTTATTCTTACATTCTTGACGGTTCTTACCTATCTTGTGGTAAATAAAGAGCGCAACCTAGGTTTCTATAATGAGCGACTGTCTTACCAAGCATATCACTAAAATTATCGACAAGGCAAATAGATGATTTTGGATTTATCTTCCGATTTTCTAAGGACTTCAGAAATCCCTAGGCTTTAAAAATTCTTTATAATTTTTTGGTCATATCTTACTTCAAATATGCTGGTACCATACGGTCAAGTTCCTCATTAAACCAGATATATACATTCATCTTATTATAAAAACGTAACATAAATTCCTGCGATTTACGTCACGCGCCAATGATTGTTCAATCCACAATCGTTATCACAACTACGTCTCTGTACTCCACAAAATGAATATGCTAACATTGGAGGAGAAAGATTGCTGATATTATTTTTTTATTCAAAGTTATCAATGATCTCATTGACAGTCTTCTGGTACTTTAGCTTATTAATTTCAATGCTTGTTCACATCCTCTACGCAATACTTCGGTCTTCAGTGTTGATTTCTGCATGAGTGATCTTACATTTAACGACCCAGTCAACGGAAAATACAATTATGTAAATGGTATTCCCTACTGAATAGTCTTTTCTGGTTCTTTATATAAGTCCAGACGATCAGCTTTGTAGTTATTCTACACTTAATCTACTATTATTCATTAGTTCTTCTTGTTTACTTGTACATTTAACATTTTAACGCCTTTTCTCTTTTTATAACATGTTTGTAAATTATTAAATAAATAAAATAAGATACGCAAGGTTTTTTTATATTACGTATTCTTAATTAGTAGACAAAAAGGAAAATTACGTATCATCGATTAAGAATTAGAGAAATTAGGGAATTTTTTAATTAAATTGTTACATATTATAGTCATTTTACAATCGATTCAGGATCGAGAATGTATTAGGTTGTCCGGAAAGTTTCTTTCGTTTTGTAAGGAAACAATGGACACACGACATTTTTCGTTTTCTATTATTTTATTGAATCACGTATGATCCATTTTGTTCCGTTTCTATTATTACGATCATATGTAATTCGATAAAATAATATGAAACAAAAAATGTCGTGCATCCGTTGTTTCCTTATAAAACGAAAGAAACTTTCCGGACAACCTAATAATAATCAAAAATAAAAGTAAATACATAAAAATAACTGTTAAGTAATTATAAATTATTAATTATAAACTTTTTTATGTTAAGTAATTAATTACTTCTAAAAAGATTTCATTTATTTTAGGGTTAGATAATTTCTTTCATAAACTATCATAATATGTTACAGAACAAATCTTCCTCGGGAAATAATGCAAATACCTGATTTTCCAATGACACATGATGAAGGGCCATCATTTGTTCATCATAGCGTAATTCGAGAATATCTTTCGGATTATGTAAAACATTTTAATTTATATCCATATATAAAGGTAACGAGG
The DNA here is from genome assembly GCA_014737475.1 of Bombus confusus. Taxonomy (NCBI): domain Eukaryota; kingdom Metazoa; phylum Arthropoda; class Insecta; order Hymenoptera; family Apidae; genus Bombus; species Bombus confusus. The sequence continues at coordinate 2,866,711 of JACXIV010000018.1, read as the reverse complement.
CAGATCAATCCTTAAATGTCAAAATTTAATTTCAGTATCTCACATATATGTATATTATCTTATTTTTAATGAGACGTAAAATATTAAGTAATTCTTAAAGTTTAGTATACCATAAAATAAATAATTTGCAATATAAATATTTATATAGTAAATTAATTGTTATAAACTTAAAAAACTTCTTTTCTATTGTTTCCATTATTCAATTAGGAACAGTGCTTGTCCAAGTTTAGTTTGTCCATTTCATTATTTGATGGAGATTCCAATTCAACTATATATATATATGTATATATAGTTATATATAGTTATATATATATATAGCTATATATATAACTATATTATATATATATAGCTATATATAACTATATAGCTATATATATAGCTATATTATATATATATAGCTATATATAACTATATAGCTATATATATAGCTATATATATAACTATATATATATAGTTATATATATAGTTATATATATATATATATATATATATATATATATATATATATAGTTATATATATAGTTATATATATATATAGTATATATATATAGTATATATATAGTATATGTATATAGTATATATATATATATATATATATATATACATATATACATATGATAAAAATTTAAATATTGATTACTAGAAATGTTATGGACTTCCCCAATATAAAAATATTTAATTGTAAGTTTCATATATTTGATACTTTCTCAAAAAATTAATTATATTCTAAATTATACTTCAGTTAAATACACTGGTAAAGCACGTGGAACCAGAAACTTTGAGAAACGGTCAGACAATCTGGATGGTCACGTACGAGGATTTGGGAAGCAAAATAGAAACAACTAAAACGTTCGACGCCGTGGTCTTGTGTAATGGTCATTATACTGTAGGCCATATTCCACACATCCCAGGTATTGAAAGTTTCTCCGGCGGATCTATACATAGCCATCAGTATAGGATACCGGAAGTGTATACTAGGAAAAGAGTTTGCATCCTTGGTGCCTCTTGGTCTGGTATCGATATCGCCATAGAAGTCTCGCAGTACGCCGAAAAGGTACACGGAATTTCATTAAGTGTTATTTTGCCGTAGCTTACTTTTATAAAACGCTATGCACTTATCTTTTCTGCAAATTGGGATACAATAGTTTATTTATTCTAGTTTTGTTTCTAGTTTTAGACGCCTGAAGTAATATACAAGAGCTAGTTCTAAAAACTATTCTTGCTGATTTATTTCTCTCGAGAAGAGAACTAGCTTTATTTTTGTTGTATACATTTAAATATTTTATAATAATATTTTATAATTTTATAATAAATATTCATTATAATATAGTATTATATATTAACAGTTGTAGGTTGCGATTATATACTGCGATTATATTGTAATTATATCGACTGTATCCAATTAAATCATGCGGATGTATGTCTCGTGATTAAATCAGGTTAATATAGTGCGTAATACTCTTTATAAAAAGGAATATTACTCTTCCTTGTTGTTATTAGTTTGTATCATGTAAATTATGGTTTAAGAAGGCAATGGTTGCGGTATTTTAAAATAAGTGTCTTGCTAACAGAAGTACAAAAATAGTATTATACTAACTGAAGGTTGTTTTTGTATATTCGAAGAATTTTTATTGCTCATCATATAAATTATTTTTTAATTAATGCGTTATTATTTTAAAAATTGAAAAATTTGACCTGCGTTGTTTTTGTTATGAACCTCTCAATTGTATCGTATGCTGAAACATACGTGATTCTGTGTTTTCTAACATTTCTTTGTGTACATGAATAAGTTATTTACGACCATGATAGAAGTTCGCATCGTCATTCGCAAAAAATTATTCCTCATTATCAGTATTTACTAATTGATTGAAGAGTCGTGTTGTAATATGCAATTCGTTTGTTTTCAAATACAATATTAATAGTTTTGAGATTAATTTATCAAAACTACAATGATTTTTTATTAAAAATTATATATATATCTAAGTAAGATATTTTAAGAAGTAGTTTCTACTTTAGCTCATTATATGTTATATACATATACAGGGTGGTTGGTAACTGGTGGTACAAGCGGAAAGGGAGTGATTCTACGCGAAAAAAGAAGTCGAAAATATAGAATAAAAAAAATAAGAATAAAAAAATAGAATAAAAAAAATATAGAATAAAAAAGTCGGATAATAAGTTAATAGGTAGGAAAACACTTCGGTTACATTGGAAGTGTTTATTAACATAATGTCAATCGAGACAATGATCTACAGTGAGATCCGTTATAACGAGACGTGATAAAGTACATGCGTACCGAGCGAAAATTCAGTCGATTTTCTCGAAAACAAAGCCTCAAACGAAATATTTTTATTCTATATTTTCGACTTCTTTTTTCGCGTAGAATCACCTCCTTTCCGCTTGTACCACCAGTTACCAACCATCTTGTATATATATATTACATTTTTTATTATTATATTATACTTAGTATACAGTGTAACAAAATGATATTCAATTCATTCTGATAACGAAAAGATCATTTTCATAGTATAAGTGTTCTAGATAGAGTACCTATATTATATGCGAAATCTTTTTTTTATATAAGTGAAATACTATAATATCCAAATATAAATGTTACTGCAGTAAGCTTTTATCTTATTTCAGAAAGACAATATTTGAAAAATTGAAAATTAAAGTTTACTTAAAATAAGCTATTTCTGAATGCGTTTTCTCTATAACTACATTATTGAGAAAATTACCTTTATTTTCACCAATCCAGGTATATTTAAGCCACAATCTACTGGAACCAGTTGATTCGAGAATGTCAAAAAACGTAGAACAGAGGCCTGGAATTCAATCGATTCAAGGAAACATATTCATCTTCCACGATGGCTCCACAGCTGAAGTAGACAACTTCATATATTGTACCGGTAAAAAGACTTGATCTCCTTCGTACATATAAGTGATCGAGGTATCCCAAATTAATTATACATAAGTAAGTGGAAGTTTGTCAGGGCCCTGTCGAATTTTCATTTTTTAAGATATATTGAAATATTTGAAATTTTTCGTGTTTTTTATTTTCTAAGTAAAAGTAGATTATATAGACTGTTACAAAATAATGATGAAATATTTGAAATAGAGATAGCACAAAAAAGCGATGAAACTTCAGTTCTCTTCAGTTTCAAAATAATAAATTTCAATTAAGGAGGATTGTATAATATTTTAATCTAAATAACATACTTTATTTTTAGCATAAATCATCAGATTTATCAATATATTCGAATATTAATTCCCACTCTTCGATTTGAATTGATATCTTTCTCTTAATAGTTTAATTTAATTGAATTATTTTATAAAATTTAATAAAATACATTATTCCAACCTTATATATTTGTTTAGTCCCTCGGTAGGACCCTGACTTTCTCAACCAATTATTAATTGATACCCCATTTCAACGAAATCTTATGTTTTCAGGCTATAAATTTACGTATCCCTTTATGTCGACTAAAGTTGAGATGCGTACGGACAACAACCACGTCGAGCCGATTTACAAACATCTAATACATATGGATTATCCGAATTTATTCGTAATGGGACTGCCTGGAATAGTAATTCCATTTCCTATGTTTCACCTGCAAGCTCAGTATATTTTAAGCATTCTTGAAAATCGCATTAAGTTACCTTCTACTGAACAAATGCGTGAAGAATATCAAATAGAAAAGAAAGCTCTTCTCGACCTTGGAATTCCGGTATACATATTATTAATGTGCTTAATATATAATATATATAATATCATTACATTTTTTTGCCATAAGGATTGGAAATCACTATATCCATTACATAATATTTTAATCTTTATTTTTTATTTGTTTTGTATGTTGCATGTGTTTCTAATCTCTTAAATCATAAGATATCGAAGAAATTAGACATCGATTAGAGGTTGAAGAGATATTTTTTAGTCATCAACAGATTCAAAGCAACAGATTTTCATTTTCTACAGACATTATGAAGAAAACCATTGTCATACTTATATTAAATTATATTAAATCATTAATTATCTGATATTTGCAATTCATTTTATATTATTTTCACAATAAGATTAACTTAAAGAATATCTATAATTACAATGATTTCGCAACTTACTATAACATAATATTGTTTTAATATCCAAAACACAATTAAGAAATAAAACAAATTAATATTTTTACAGCTAAGACATATCACCAAACTAAAGGAACGGCAATGGGCGTATTACGACGAAATAGCTGCGGCTGCGAATATTGCAAGTTTCCCACCAGTAATCCGAAAAATTTACAATCACTCGAACCAAATGCGTGAATTGGATTTTACCACTTACAAAAACTACCAATATCGCATAATTGACGATGAAAATTTCGTAGTGTGTTATTGTAAACCTTGTTAAGCCTTTAAGGAAATCAAGCAGAGATGTTCTAATTAATGAATGTTTTGAATAGCAATCGTTGAAAGTTCGCAATTACTTGGCGTTCAACGATATTGCTTGTGTTTTTTGTTCTATTAAGCTCAACATCACTTTAGCGTCTTTGTTTGTTTAGCACTGAAATACTAGTGCACTATGTCTACAGTCTAGATAAAACGAGTTGAAGGATGATAACGTTTCGCATACTTCTTTACAAAATAAAGCGAGTGTCGAGACGAGAATAAACAGACATAGTTGCGAAACCGAACGCAGCAAACAAAGCTCAAAAGCGACTATTTGTTCTATAATGCTGCTTGATATATTTCAGTATAGTTTATATATTTGAGTGAAACTGCGAAGCTTGCACGTATATGTGCATAAGGAACAAGTCAATTGCATTATACCGTTACTTGTATCAATCAAAAATTGAGGAATTTTGTAAAATTGTTAGAAGAAACGATGATATTCTCGCACGTAAAGTAGAAACCTATGTTAGTATGTGGACTAACAGGTTAAATTACTATTATGACTTAAATCTCCTTATTCCTTATATAGTTATGTTATCTGACCTTAATTATTTCAAAGTAATATATTACCATTTTTTTAATCTAAAATTAAATATTTGATATTTGATATTATAACAATATTAGATTTAATCATTATTGATTCTTTAGAGAAATTCAAGAAACTTTGATTGATAGTATCAAGATCCATATTAATTCTTTAAGTAGCTTCAAACAAAAAATTAATACAAAAAACTAAATATAAACAATAAATTAATTTGGGAAGAAAGCACGAAATAAAAAGAAAATCTCTTATGTATCTGTATCTTTATCTCTTCTCTATATAACTGTCCGGCTACAAGTGTGAAAAGATATGTAATAAAATGAAAATCAAGAATAAAAAATTGTGTTTTCGGCTTTATTTTTTAGTTACTGACAATTAAAAATTAGCCGAAATATCCCCGTGCGCGAGCAGATCATCTTACACGTACGAAAGTAGATCAGCCTAAGCAGCAAGGTGTACAGGGATCCACAAACCGAGCGATACATGGCCAGCAGCTTGCCTCGTATAAATCGTAGAGAAGAAGATTGTGAAATTCGAATACGTAAACCATTCTGCGCGATATTTTGTAAAAAAAATCATAGATTAAGCATTATATCTGTTTATTCATTAAAATCCATAAAAGCATATCGAAAACTGTCTTATGCAATTTTCGACTAGAGAGGATTAATATTTTCACTAATTGTTTGCCTCCATAAATAATTAATAAATAATTGCACATATAAACAATGTTTATACAAATTTCATGCACGCACATCAATCCCGTCCGCGAGTATCCACGGAAAAATCGCATACGCATCAAGTATTCTTGAGGTGCTACTAAATGTGGTCGAACGCTGCCTTGCATAAAACAGACACCTTTTAACGTACAAATTACTAATCACTGCATATTACAATATTCACATACATACACATGAAATAAAATATGAAGAAACCAAAATAAACTACAAAAAAAATTGTTTAAATTTATGCGTAATAATGAAAATTAACATACAGCCAAATTAAGTATTATATTTATCGCGTTGAATAACTCTTTTCAGTTTTCGCTTTCGTTGCCGAAATGAAATACGCTAGCAAAATAGTTCTAACCATTTTTAAACAAATCTGTTGTGTTACCTGTTCGTTTTCTTAATAGGCATACTCAACCATGCTCTTGAAAGAATAGATCTCAGATTTCGAGAAAATTATACAAAGGAAACAAAAGCGTTGGCAAAGAATATTCTAATTTTTTTCTGAATGAGAACTTTCCACTACTACCTTATTACGTAACATGTTTTAGCGATTTTAGAAATTTGGTAAGAGGGTAAAACAATTCTAGAAGGACAGAAATATTTCGACAGCCAAAGAAAAACATTAAAATTGTATAAATATAAAGTTGGAGTTTTGGATTAATTGGAGTTGGATTAATTGTAAATTTAGTATAGCTTTAAATTATTTCACTATAGATTTTGTTGAGCTTTCTTATTTTTAATTTTTTGAACCTTTTTATTTCCTTTATTTTTGTATACTTTGTTGATTTTTTAATCTTTTTTATTTAGTTCCAACGCGAGTGATTTGGGTGTGTAGTGTGCATGGTGTGTGTTGTATGTATCGTGCTTATTGCGTACCTTGTTTGCAAGAAAACAGTTGCTATATTGAATATTTACTGTAATACAAAACGATTACTATTTTTTGAGTTTGAGTGATATCTTCCTGTGCATGTGTAAAATTTGTGTAAACATTATTTATATCTGATTTTATTTATTAATTATTTAAGCAGGCAAAGAATTAGAGAAAACATTAATGCTCCCTACTCGAAAATTCCATGAAGCGGTTTTCGATATGTTATTACAGACTTTAATATATAAGCAGTTTTAATGTTTAATCTACGATTTTTTTTTCGAGACGTTGAGCAGCATAATTTACGTCTGCAAATGCCGCAAACTTCTTCTCTACAACTTGTACGGAAAGTTGTTGAGGCAAGCACTGGCCATGTATTCGATTTGCGGATCGTTGTTCAGCCCGCTGCTCAGGCTGAGCTACTTTCATTCGTATAAGGAGGTTTAGTTCGTGCAAACGGATATTTTCTCTATTTGCTCATGGATATTTTTATGGCAATTTTTTATTCTTGATTTACATTTTATTTTAGCTTTAAGGATCACTCCTTAAATATTTTTAAACCTGTAGACGATTCACATATTGTATATTGTTTCAAGTGTACAATGGAAAACTTATTTTTATCTGCCAAATGTTTTCGATCTAGCGAATTTAATATATAATCAATGAAAATAAAACGAACTAAATTATCTCATCTTATCTTTATTACTCAAAATAATCGGGAAATTGCATATTATGGCTTTGTTTTTGACATCTAAACTTAATCAAACATTGGAAACGGAAAGGTTACTTTATGAACATATTCGCTCTTTCCGCAATGAAAGCTATTAAAGGGCATTCCTTGAATATTGTTGTGGCTGCGATAATGATCGTCCCACTACTTATAAGAACTCGATACGCTGAAGATCATTGATCTCAATGAGTTCTTGTAAGTTGGAATTTGTCTTCTGCATCGTATCCAATAATATTATTCGAAGCGATCGATACAGCGCTATCAAGTTCTTTCGCAAATTTGAGCAGTGCTCTCAAATTCATGAAATGTTCAGTTGCCGCTGATCAGCCAAATCACGGCTCTTATCGGCCATGTCATGACTACAATAGCAGCATTATTGAATAGTAACTCAACAAGATATTACAGTGTACCGAATGACTTTGCGCTAAATCTTAGCAACGCTTTGCAAGATTACAGGCAGCTGAATAAATTATTACCGCACATTGTAATTTATCATGATGGATATTATATATCAATAGAATTAATACTCATATATTGATTCATATATTCAACAGAATCTTCAATAGAGGTCACAAAACACCAGGTACTTACAATAGTCGATGACGTCACTTATAATTAATCCATTCTTTTGTTGTATCTCATTTTAAAGTGGGACGATGTATAATGACATCTGTGCATACAGGCTACTGCGTAAACGTAAAGTACAGCAATTGATTATGCTTCTTTATCATTCTGTTTACGTACATTACTTACTTGGGACGTTTTAAAGTTACAATTGCAGCCACTAAATTTTTTTTTTTTAATTTATTTGTGAAGATTTACAACAATTCTTGTGTAAGAATTTTTAGTAAGTTCTGTTGGCGTGATACAATGTCATGAGTATAAAGAGTTTATTGCATGTTTGATTCTAATTGAATCTAGTGCTTAAATCTAGGGGATAGTGTTTTTTTAGCCTGCGGATCTGATCCGACGTGTCAAGTAATTGAGTGACTAGAGAGTTTAGGTGGTTGTTGACTCGTGTGCTATATCTATTGCTGAATTTGGATATTTCTTCTTTGACTGTGGGTATCTTGAGGTCGCGATGTATTGTTTCGTTGGTAACGTACCAGGGTGCGTCTAATAAGGTTCTTAGTGTTTTCGACTGTAGTCGTTGGAGTATTTCTATGTTGAAATTGCTTGCTGTTCCCCATAGCTGGATTCCATAGGTCCAACAGCCACTAAATGAATAATATTTAACCTCTTAAGTACGATGAGCCATTATAGTGGCTTTCGCAGATGTCATATTACGACGCGCCACTATAGTGGCTCACTCTGCTGACTCATTCGCTCACCGTTTGAACTAAGTGATAAGTGGTAAGTATATGCATCATATCTTTAAGGAAAATTATAATGTAGTTATCAAAAACTTCATTCCAATGTACTTGCGTAGGGAACAGTATTATCCATCATTACAGTACTGTATCATTACCGAATTCGTGTCAAACTCTGCCGTACAGAGAAACCGCGCACAAAATTCAGCCGTACCTAAGAGGTTACCACTATATAGTGACTGATCAAATTATTATTACAGTCAGAGTGCATTAATTTCTGGTCACTGCACATGCACAATAGCTCCTACTTTAGATTTTAATCCGCTGTGCCAAAGTCGACACGAGATAGAAACTGTAGAAAGCGCGTATAGAAATTGATACGTTCCAGAAAGGGCGTTGCTGTACCCCGAGCAGGAAAGAACTTTTGTTGCTTACGAGATAAGAAAACTTTTGGTTACTCTTGGGAACGTCTTACTTGAAGGCGGTTAGCAACGATGAGGATGTCACGAAATAAATGATGAGGTGTTAAAAAAAAAACCGAATGAGTAATAGCTCATTCATACACTCTATTAACTGCAGGATACAAACTGACTGTTATGAAGTTAGACTTGATTTAGACTAGTATGTAGAAGAAACTGTGAATTCAACTGACTTTCCGACTCCGTGTTCTTACAGAGGAAAGTTCGTACGGGGTGTGTCTTGAGCACGGGAAAAGCGGATTTGTGGGTTTTAATGTTCGTTAGGCCAAGAGAGGGTACAGTTGCGAGATATTGATTGGTTTAGAAAAATTCCTATTCGGAGATAGGTGGAGGAAGTCTCCTACTAAACGTGAATCGTGGGTGGCCTTGTTCGTGAGAAAATACCCGCTTTCTCCGAGCTTTCCAGGAACGAACAATGAGCCCAAGGAAGTGTTTTAAGGACCACTTTTAGACCCAAAGACACGTACGGATCTAGTGGTCCCAATTTGCCAATGGATAGATTTATGACACCTCCTTGGGTTGGTTGTTTGTTCGAGTTAAGAGCGGTCGGCGTCTGGCGACCGCTCTCAACAAGGGACGGCGCGCGGTTATATCACGCGACGTAACATCATCGCATGGCTAGCTGTTATCGACATATCCGATGTCGGCAGACGCCTGTCTTTTGGGGTGACGTTACAAGGATAAGTGCATCTATGTCTATTGCAAGGGTGGGAATGGATATTTTAGGAAAAAGTTCGATTAATTAGAAAGGGGGTGATTTATGAAGGAGACTTTTCAGGTCCATGAGCTGATCTGTCGGTTTTCTCAGTTGTAAATAACGAATTCGGAATTTTGGCGAATACAATAGTAACTTTTCTAGACGTTACAGACGTTTCTTACACCTTAAAATGCTATTCAAAGAATGTAAATTTTAGTAATATTATTTTTACTGAATTTGCCAATCTGTTATAAAAAATGATGCTACAAATTTATTCAAACACGTGCCATTTCGTATTTCATCCGATTTTTGTAAGTTATATTCAGTATTATAATCTTAGAAACTAATAAATAATTTTTTTTGCAATATTAATAATTTGTGCCAATTGTTTATCAAGCATATTTATGGGATTTTAATTGAGTTGTAAAAATGTAGAGTGTAGAGTGTAGAAGTCCGAGATTTTTTGTATATTAATTTAGGGCACATTAAACTTTGACGTAACGTCGAACTTAAGTGAACAAAACCGCGCAAATTGAAAAAATAGTTAAAATCGTTATTAACTTGTTCAGTGTCCAGGTTTTTAGCGTGGTCTTTTAAGTCCTCACCCACTCATGCTCTCGCAAAGTAACAAGACACTTTTTTATGTTATTCTAAACATTCGATCGCTTATTCTCAGTTGTTTATACGATAACTGCCATGACTTTCCCATCCTAAATGTCACCTATAGTTTTAGAAGCGCAGTAAAATGCGTTATTCGTCTCAGTTAATTTTTTCTGAATTCTCTTCTTGCAAAATATATTCATATCTATTCTGTGGTATTTATTGTTATCTTCTGAATTCTTACTCTGGTTTTGATAATGAAACATTATAATATGTATGTGTGTGTGTGCGCGCGCGCGTTGTATGTATTAATTTTTTTTTAATAAATAAAAGAAAAAATGTTGAACAAATAATAAGTTTCGACTTTTTCCCCTGAAACCTATGTATGATAAAAAGTTATCAAACAAAAGTTAGTTAGTATTCAGTTAATAACAAATTGTAATGACGTAAAAAATTGGCAAAAGAATTTGTATTCTATAAAAAAAACAAGATTATCGTAATTTTTTAATGACAAGGTATGTTGTTGAGGTGGTTAGGACGTGAAGGTCCCAAAATAATAGCGTGTATTAAAGTTGTCTCTACTCTTTGCTGGCTTCCTCTCTGCTTGATTTCTCACTGCTAACTGACTTTTCGAATCAGGTGCGGAAGGCATATGGATGCACCCTTAGACCTGTTGATGTTGTCCGACCTTTCGGCTTGTCAACGCTTACGTTTTTTTTATTTATTTATCGTCGGTCTTGTTGCAGCTTTGTATTTCTTTCAAAAAAGTATTAGGGTACTTAGGCCAAAAGTTGATTAGTTTAGAAGTTATGAGAAAGGAAAGTATCGCAGTATCTATAACAATGTGAAGAAGTTTGAAAATTCTCTTCAAGACTTTTAGTATGTCACACTCTCAGGAACTGCAATAAGATAAAACATCCTGCATAGCCACCCAACATGTCACACGCAATAGCCAAATAATAACAGGATACCCACTTGAGTAGGGACCCGATGATAACCCCTCCAGAGGGACCCAACATAAGTATAAAATCCTCCCCAAATCAGCACACGACACATTTTTATTACAACGCTCTGAGGTGTTACTCTGTTGAATTCATATAATAAATTTTATTATCATATCTAAAATCTGAATTTTTTACCTTACTTGTGAAACGTTCGAACTAAGACGCAAGGGAACCATCGGTGAAGTGTTAATTTCACGATTCCTTGTGTCTTCTACGTGACAAGTGCAAAGTCAAAACGTGTATTGAAAAGAACAGATACCTTCAGTCATGACACTCACATATGTACATATTGACACTACATTTTAAGTATGCCAATACGACAGTACAGTTCTCATCTAAAGTGAGATAAAACAAAATCGTTAAAAAAATAAGACATTAACTTTTTAGACGTCGCCCTACATGGGAAAGAAAAATGAATCTTGAAGAAACTGGTAATTATTAAGAAAGTAGCCATCATGAATCAGACAATCGGCATAGGATGTTTCCCCGGTAGTCCCTCTTATAAACATTTTCGAATTTGTTTGTCCAAAAACCGTTCGTTACACGATAAATAACAATAGATCATAAAAGATACGTCTTGTCTAGATCTACAACTTTTATTTGAAATGTTTTTCGCTACAGTCAATAACTTGGAAGATAAATGAATAAAAGAGACTTTATATGATTTAAATAATTATTTCCATATTTAAGGAACCAGATATTCTTTCCTCTCAGCCAATCGTGGTCAAATATTACATAGATTACTTTTATATTATTTGAAACCATCCAAGAGCGTGTGTAGCGTGAAACAAACGTTGAAAAAATGTTTACCAAGGATAAATAAGAACCGCCCTAATGTATATTACATTAGAGAAGGTCATTTCGCGGGAGGTCGTTGCATAACCTTTTGGGAATTCCGAGATTTATGATAACGAAGTTAATACATGATATTGAAAACACATTAAATTATTCACGTACCATCTACTTTCTGGTACGCAGATAATCGCAGGGCTGAAATTCTATTTCACCAAAATGGCGATTTTTCTTGAGCGTGGTATGAACTTGGTCTAAATGGTATAAACAATGAAAACAAGTACTTCGAAACGCTTTAAAAACTATACAGTAGTTTTATTTATACAAATATGCAACGGAAAAGTTCTTTTGCAATAACAGTAGTTTACGATAAACAAATCCGACAATTCTTGCAAATGTGATCACCGTAGAAACATCCCCCATAAAATGCAAAATACGTAAAGGAAGTTTCTTGTATTAACAATAGTTTACAATAAAAAAATCCAAAAATGGGTATTCAGCGGTGGTGTTCCGCGAACACAGTCGAACAGGTGGAACATTCTTTACAAACGTCTCTACAAACGTTCGTGCGGCCTATTGTATTCACGCGTATACAATACAAAATGCATGTAGTATAAATACGTCCCGACTCGATAAGAGGACAGTTGTTTCGGTGAGTACCTGTGTCGAATAAGGAAGGAGTCACCACTGCGATGAGGGGGGGGGGGGGTCTCGGCGAAGCACACGCTGAAGCATTGCTCAGCGTGGCCACGCTCTCACGGTGGAGATAGAAACGGACCTCTCGCCGCCGGCGATAATGAGAGCCTTCCTGGCGGGCGAGAGGACCGGAGTGCGGTAACCTCCTTCTGCGAGCAAGTGATGCTGCGGAAGGAGACGGCGGAGAGGAAACGAGTACGAAGCTCCCATTCAAAGAGTTTGGCTGGGGAACCAGACGATCTTGCACAGCAGCACTGTTGACGGGACGCAATGTGTCATGACCGCACATCGCGCCATTAGAATAGAGAGCTAACTAAAAGCGCGGAGGGTGCTCGTGAGTATGCTTCTGCGATTCCAGGGCCTCCTCCGCACGCGCTAGGACCGGTCATCGTGGAGGTTTTAGCCGGTAGAATCCGGCACTACCCGGCGGCCCCGCCCTGGGGGGCACTGGGTGCCTATGAAGATTCCCTCCACGTAAAAAAAAAGAAAAAAAAAGAGATATAAATACGTCGGGAAAAAATGCAAGTTGCAACGCAACGTTGATGGTGACGTATACCGCTCGTATGTAAGCTGCCACAGGCGGAAATGTATTTCTAAAACATTCGTGTAGTCATGGCTTTATCGGTAAACCTACGCTTTTAGGATAGCTTGACAGGTTTGGACCTATTCGGAAGATTCTCTTTCTTCCCCTCCATCTTTCTTTCTCATCTGACCTAAGCGTTCGACTTCTTTTTCTTTCGTACGTCGCGAATACTTCCCGAGACCATTAATCAAATCGCATTAGCCTTCACGACACCCACAATCGTAGAAAATTGTACGTGGTAATTTTCTCGTACAAAATTCGGAAGATCATTAGGCGTAAAAAATATGATTTTGGCGTCTAGAAAAAAACATAATGATTTTACAGAAAATACTTTAGATTGAAAAACGTAGATACTGAAAAGATATATAAACTAAGACCTATAAAGTTCAAATGTGTCCATACATTAACTTGCAGGAAGATAAAAATAGTCAAAATATCGTGCTATCTCACTATTGAGAATAGAATATGAACACATTTTGTCACCGCTATGAAATTCTAATGATCGGCTAGACAGTATCCAAAGAAGAATAATAATCGAAATGTGACAATTACAGTTTAGAATGAATTTGACAACTATGCTTTCGTCAAGAAGACTGAGATCGATAATTCATGATATATATAATACATATATCCCTTTAACTCGCTTTTCGTATGTCATTTCGCATGATAACAAAGGCAATCGGAAAAGACAAACTTTTTTACATTCCGTATGTCCATTTTAAATGAGCACACGTGATTATTTCTGTAAATACAAGAAAAATCACAAAAGTACAAACACAAATCGGAACACATCTCCAACAAACCACGTCACCACCTACAATAGATTCGAAATTCTTGCATCCACACATGATTCTATTGACGCAACAGAAAATTCAGCTAACCAACAAACGCAAAAAGTACCTCCTCCTCCGCCAATCTTTATCGACAACGTCATAGATATCCAAACCATGATCAAATCAATCGAGAAAGACATTAAAAAAGAAGACTACCAACTTAAAATTAAAAACAATCAGGTTAAAATCCTGCCGACTAACCCGGAGTCATACAGAAAACTAACAAAGTCGCTCAAATCCCTGAACGCCAACTTCCACACATACCAACTAAAACAAGAAAGACCCTTTCGTGTGGTACTACGCAACATTCACCACTCTGCCAACCTGGAAGAACTGAAACTTGAACTCGAAACTCATAACCACGAAGTCACCAACATCATAAACATAAGACACAGAATCACAAAAGCCCACTATCTAACTTCATAGGTCTAAAACAGAAACCAAACAACAAAGAAATCTACAAAATCAACCGTCTCATGAACTCTGTAGTTAAGTTCGAACCACCTTTCGCAAAAAAAGAGATAGTACAGTGTAAAAGGTGCCAAAGGTACGGGCACACGCAAAAATACTGCAATCATGACTACCGCTGTGTTAAATGCGCAGGACTTCATCCCACAGACCAATGCACCAAATCCCCAGACACTCCTGCGAAGTGCATCCACTACCAAGGAGAACATCCCACGAACTACAAAGGTTGCTCAGCTTACAAGATCCTGTACACAAACAAATACCCCAATCCCAGAGTTAAAACCCCCAGCAGCTACTTACCCAGCCCGCAAAAACTCACTATACCTTCAATCTCCTACGCACAGGTAGCTCAAGGCAACCAAAATAGACCGACAATTCACAACGAACACCCACAAAATATTGTACCCAGTCCACAAAACACGAACAACCTCGACAAGATAGAAAAATTAATCGAACAACAATCTGAGCAATTCAAAAATCTGCTCTCACTGCTCACGCTCGTGAACAAACTAATAAGCCCCGACGCAAAATAAAACAGACACGCATAGCTCTTTGGAATGCCAACGGTCTAGCTCAGCACAAACTTGCGCTAGAGCTCTTCTTAAAACACCAACAAATCGACGTTATGCTCATATCCGAAACCCACTTCACCGACAAAAACTTCAGAAAAATAAGTGGATATAACTTCTACCACACCCAGCATCCCAGCGGTAAGGCCCATGGCAGCACCGGAATCTTTATAAAAACCAGCATAAAACACTATGAACTTCCATCATACCAGAAGGACCACCTCGAAGCCACAAACGTAGTGATAGAAGACAGGCAGGGCCCAATCACCACTTCAGCAGTATATTGTCCTCCCAGACATACCATCTCAAAAGAAGATTTCGACAACTTCCTCGAAAACCTGGCCAATAGATCTATAGCCGGAGGTGATTACAACGCCAAACACACCCAATGGGGCAGCAGACTTACCACAGTCAGAGGTAAAAATCTCCTAAAAAGCTTAAACACCAACAGACTCAACTACCTTAGCACAAACGAACCCAACTATTGGCCCACTGACACTAGCAAAATACCTGACCTACTAGATTTCTTCATAACCAAAAACATCTCACCAAGATACGTCCAAATCAACTCCTCTATGGAACTCTCCTCCGACCACTCACCCGTCATAACAACAATCAACTCATCAATTATTGAACACCAACCTAATGGCTTCATTCACAATCAACTCACCAACTGGTAGCTCTTTAGGGAAATCTTCAATCATTCAACAACTGCCTTAATCTCCCTAAAAACTAATGAAGATATAGAAGCAGCTACGGAATACCTAAACTCCAGCATAATTAACGCCATCTGCTCTTCCACCCCCACCAAGACCTTTATCAACAAAAATGAATACTCCGATCACATAATCAAAAAAATCACAGAAAAACGCAGACTTAGAAGAGCATTGCAGAATCATAGAACACCTGAAGACAAGCGTAAGCTAAACAACGCCAAAAGGAAACTCACGAAAACCCTCAGGAATTACAAAAACCAGTGCTTCCAAGAGTATCTTGCCAACCTGTCTCCCACAGCTGACTCCAACTACTCACTATGGAAGGCTTCCAGGAAACTCACCCGTCCCCTGCAAATAATCCCTCCAATTCTCTGTCCGCAAGGAGGATGGGCGCATACCCCTATGCAAAAAGCCAACTTGTTCGCCAAGCACCTAACCCACGTCTTCAAACCCCACTCTCCCACCACTCCAGAGGAAATAACTGAACGCTTGCTCTCCCTTCCAGATGTCTCTTCCCATTGAGCCTTTCTCATCTCTGGAAGTCATAGAATTAATCCGTCGTCTAAATCCCAAAAAAGCTTCAGGATATGATCTGGTAAGTAACAAGGCCATCAAGGAACTTCCTACAAAAGGAATCGCACTCATCACTTCCATCTTCAACACAATACTTCACCTCCAATACTTTCCTAAGTCCTGGAAAATATCGTTGGTCACACTTATTCCCAAACCTGGAAAACCAATACACGAAGCAAGCTCTTATAGCCCAATTAGCCTCCTACCTTGTCTGTCAAAACTATTCGAGAAGATGCTAATGAAACGACTCCTACCACTCCTAGAAGAATCGAAAACTCAGATCATCAATTCAGTTTTTGGAAGCAACACACTACAATAGAACAAATTCACCGTATAACCCACAAAATCATCCAAGACCTGGAGAAGAGAAAATATTGCACAGCGGTATTCCTAGACATCCAACAGACATTTGACAAAGTATGGCATGAAGGACTCTTGTTCGAACTAAAGAAAATCCTACCACACACCTACTACTCCATTTTAAAATCCTACTTAACCAACAGAATATTCATGGTAAAATATCAAGATGCTATAACCACAACATTTCCAAGAGAAGCTGGTATACCTCAAGGCAGTGTCATTGGACCTCTGCTGTTCACCATCTACACTGCAGATATACCAACTCTAACAGACATAACCACAGCAACATTTGCTGATGATACAGCTTCCCACTCAGACTCGATTATTGCCTCCTCTACTCTCCAGCGAAGCCTCGATTCTATGGAAGAGTGGTTCCACAAATGGCGCTTCAAAATTAACGAAAACAAATCCAGTCACATAACATTCACGCTGCGAAAACAAACCTGTCCACAAGTGACGATAAATAACATTCCAATCCCAAACAAAGAGTCAGTCAGATATCTGGGCATGATTCTGGACAGAAGAATGATATGGAAACAACACATATCCGACAAATCGAAACAGATCAAAACAAAAATAAAAAAATTCTACTGGCTCATTGGCCGACGTTTCAACTTAAGCATGCAGAGCAAAATAACGATGTACAAGGCCATACTGAAACCTGTCTGGACCTATGGAATCCAGCTATGAGGAACAGCAAGTAATTCCAACATAGATATACTCCAACGACTACAATCTAAAACATTAAGAACATTATTAGACGCACCTTGGTACGTAACCAACGAAACAATATACCGCGACCTCAAGATACCCACAGTCAAAGAAGAAATATCCAAATTCAGCAATAGATATAGCACACGAGTCAACAACCACCTAAACTCTCTAGTCACTCAATTACTTGACACGTCGGATCAGATCCGCAGGCTAAAAAAACACTATCCCCTAGATTTAAGCACTAGATTCAATTAGAATCAAACATGCAATAAACTCTTTATACTCATGACATTGTATCACGCCAGAAAAACTTACTAAAAATTCTTTTAGAATTGATTGTAATTTTTCTCCAAATAAAAAAAAAGACATTCTAAACAAAATCTTTATATTTCTCTTAAAGAATTCGATTAAATGTCAAATCTTAATGATTAAAGAACTAAATGGAGAAATTTTCTCCAAACAGGATCTCAACAGAATTTAAAAAAGATCGACCGTGCATGGACAATCTCTCTAATCTCAACTAATCTTATAACATAAATAAAAGCAGGCATGATACACAATCAATACACAGCAGCTACCTTTGTAGATGTAAGTGCTACTGTTGACAATATCCAATATAATATACTAATACATAAGTTACCTAAGTTAGATGCACCGCACAATATTGTAAGTGTTATGATTAGGTGGAGGTACAATAGACATATGATTTTTACACATGATAATAGTGTAAGAGTAATATATGAAGGCCCGCTATAAAGGGAGATATTAAACCCCTTTCTATATAATATCTATATCTCGGACGACTTTGAAGGAATTCGTAATATTCAGTAACGAGAATGTTAAACTCAATAACATTCATATTAAAACAGGCCAACAAGATATACCCAATAACAATACAGTTAAATTTCTGAAAATTTATATAGACAGAAAATTAAAAAATCACATCGCTCTCGAGCGGGGCGAAAGGAAATTTGCTGGTATTGACGGGTTCGCATTTTACGATACTTTTTATGGATCGCACACAACATCACATTACATGGAAACTTATGGATAACATCTAACATTATTATATAGAAAGAAAATGTGCAAAGAAATCGGGGCTTCAATTTGATGCTAGTCTTGTAGCGCAAGATCGAGATAGAGTTCTGTAATTATGAAGCATGAACTTGATCAGCGTCTGTACGGCGCTAGGGCGAAAACGTACATGCTGTCGTTTGCAGCGATTACGAGAACGGAGATATTTTAAATATGTAAATTACGAGCGCCATGTGCAATGTCGCACTTGAGCCCATGCGATTTGCAATATTTCTCGCATTGGCAGACATCGCAACAACATTCTCGCAGACAAAGTCTATAGCGTTGTATTAAGACCTTGAATATTATCGAATATTTGTGGGAAGTATGATGATTCTGTTACCCAGAATCCTCCGCCCATTTTATATATATATAAATTAATAATTAGGTCTAAAATAGATTACGCCACCATAGGTATATGCTCTCCAAATAGTAAGAGATAAAGGAAAACGATTGAAAGGGTACAAGTAAAGATCCTTAAAATCGCTATGGAACTCAAAACAATTCCTCCAAATAACATAGTTCTAGCTGACTGCAATATACCACATATAGACCACTCAACATACTTGCATCAAAAATAGCTTCCAATCAAATACTTCCCATCACATAAATTGATATCAAAGAATTTGAGTAAGCAATATTAAGTTTAAATGACAGAGTCATCAAGATCATCCCAAGAGCCTTTTATACAGGGTGGGGCGTTTGAAACAAGTCACCTGAATAACTCGCTTGTTTTTAAAGATAGGAGAAAATGCATTAGACAAAACTTACTTGGTATCGGGGACTCATAATTTGGTATTACCAATTTTTCTGTAGGTGGATGCATCAAGGAGATATGACGTTCAACTCTGTTTTTTTAAATGAAATAGTATATTTTTTTACTTACATTCTGATAGAGTGTTTCAAGGCCAGTACAATGACCTATTATGAAGGTCACTCAAGGTCACCCAAAGTCAACTGCAATAGAAAATAAATTGTCTCAGAGTACTCCTATCTTCTCACCTATCTTCAAAAACAAGCGAGTTATTCAGGTGACCTGTTTAAAATGTTTATATATATGTTAGTGATTGCTGGAAAACTGAGCAAATTATGAAAAAATGGAAAGAAGCCACTATAATATTTATAGAAAAACAGGGCAAAGAAGTAGTAAAACTCATATCCCTTAATTCTTACGTAGTAAAACTATATGAAAGAATAATTAATAATAAACAGATTCGACTTATAGGTAGAAAAGAATGATGTTACACTACTCACAAAATGGTTTCAGGAAAAAAATTTGCTATAAATAATTTTACTGCGCTATATCTCAAAATAAAGAAAAATATGAACAAAAATAAATATACATTAGGAATTTTTCTCAGATATAAAAGGAGCATTCGGTAATTTAAAGCATTCTACTCTCATTGGAAAACTAAGAAAGATTAAATACCCTAACAAAATATTCCTAATACACTGGATATAGAATAAAAAATCTGAATTTATTAACGCATATGAATCACCGATCACAGTTGATTGGAAAGCTGGAATATGGCTGGGATTCATATTCAGTTCCATTTCGTAAAATATTTATGTTTCAGATATAGCGCCTCAATTAACAAATGAGTCCACAAACATCTTACAATGCGTAAATGATATAGTACTAATATATAGCAAATCAAGCTTAAAGGCGGTTACTAAGCTAATAGAATCAAAACAGAAACAATTAACAAAATTATGAAGACGATGAACTTGCGTCTATCAGCGGAAAAGCTGAGTAGTAGTTTCCTCAAACAGCAGATCCAGTTGGGCATAAACTCTACAGTGATTTACACAGTTAAAAAGCAAAATTCCTTGGTCTAACATTTGACGAGAGATTAAATTTCTAAATTGATATACAAAAACCTAGGAAAGGTTAAAGAGACTATCACTCCTACTACACATATGCAAAGAGAGAAAAGAAATTATCCAAAGGATAGAGATACAAATATACCAAAGTCTCATTACCTCCATAATGGAATACGATGCCATAGTGTATTGTCCATACGCGAAAGAGGGGATCCACCTCAAAATGGAAATACTTAAGAAGTTAGAAACAAAAGCTGCAAGAATCATAATGGACCATAGAAAAATAACTTCTCTCAGCGTCATTTATGACGGAAGTGGATTAAAATGTGGAACCATTAGAATGGTTCTGGTGAAAAATATTGGCTTAAACTAATGGGAAAACGAGAGTCAGTGATAATAACTATGGCGAACACCTACAAAACATTAGATCTGGATGGTTGGCGAATGGTAGCCAAACAAAGTACAGAGCCACAGGACGCAAGAGAAATTTGATATCTAGGCATGTATAAGAAGAAACACTCGGAAAAAATTTTGTCATGAAGTGAGAAAAGAAGGTGGAATAAAGAGCAGAGAATACTTTGACAATTACTGGTTCCAAACATTATGGATTGGAAAGCTTTCTATGTAGAAACAATATCGCAGACTTTCTACGCTGTGAATACCAGAAGAAAATGACAACCTAGATCACAGGCTATAGAAATGTCCACTATTTGACAGATAGAAGACTAATTTAATGAATAAAAAATGACAGGGAATAAACGAGCATGGGAAGAATGCAATCAATATCTGAAAGAAAAAGACCCAAGATGTATAAGGACCTTCTTTAAGAAAACTAAATTTATAGTCTAACCATCACGACAAATACGCAAATGATTGCCAAAGAGAGAATAAAAGAAACTGACTATTAGAAAAGTATAAGTCCACTGAAAAACGAATAAAAGCACTTGCCAAAGAGAAACGATCAAAAAAGAGATATCATCGATATTGATAGATATATGGATATATATATATATACATGATATATATATATATATATCCATATATAATATGTATAAATAACGTTACAACAATAGCAGTGTTCATCGACGTCAAATCAGTTTTTGATCTTGTGTTCGCAGACATTCTTATCAGTCAACTTGCCAAGCTAGACATCTTAAGAAATCTACTAAATTTCATTGCCAACCTGCTCTTGGGCTGAAGAGCTCACTTCGGCATTAAAGACGAATTTGGCAATCCGGTAGTGCTAATCAGCTTTCATTCACACTGTAGACCTCAGGTAATTCCTCTCATAACAAAACCAAGCTAGAGTCAAGAATACTGAGAATATCTAAAATATCTAGGTCAAAGACATATTATCAAAATATTGCCTAACTCCATTTCTAAAATAAATATCTGGGAAACTGCTACCTGTACTCAAGAAACCATAGTTCCGACACTACTCCAACATCTTAATTAGATCACTTAACAGAGTCTGGCTGCTAAAATCTCTGATAGCAAACAATTCTGATAGCTGGATCAGCTTGTATCAGAAGCCACTCCTTTTTCCAAATACTATTGACACTGGCACAGGATTGTCTTTAAAATAATTAACCTCTATCTATCATCTTTGCTTCTCGGAAGGTTTTATCTATTAAGCCCTCCAGTTATACACTTATATTCACTGATGACTAAGGAGTAACATGTTTCTGCCTTGAATCCAATTGTGCTGAGTCCATCGGTATCCATTTCTACACCACAGTGTTCTCTGCTGAATGTCTAGCAGTCAACAGAGCCTACGACATGGTCAGGACCATCCTGATAAAGCCTTTGCTATATCCATTGACTCATTAGACTGGAACATTACCTTACAAAACTGATTGTGACAACACACACACATACATCAGAGAGATCCTGGAAAAAATCAGATATAACAAAACCATCCCAGATTTAAATACCGGCACATATAGGAAATAAACAAAACCGCTAAAGAAGCTACATTCATACCTCACCCCCACTGGAAGCTGTCCTCTTAGGACTTTCGCATTGTCCACATAAAATAAATGTGAGACCATACCGAGACAGCATCAAGGATCAAACAAACCCAGGTAAACTGAAACCGATTTAAAGTACAATCTATTTTACAGTTAATTTCCGAGTTGACAGACACCCACAATTTGACTGCAATTTCCAAAGAACATCATAACCTAGATATACTGTATCTTCGAAACATTACAACTTTAATGAATCGTTAGTTAAGATTAAACAAGTAAACAGACCAATTGTCACTGCAGTGCTGACAAACATAACCTCAACCATGTTCTATAGTAATGCCTCTCTGTGGACTGTCATAGACAAATGCTCACTTTCGATCTCAAGCGCCAGAGCTGGCAACCTCCATTCATAGTGACCTTTTGTCTGGTCCATACATTATGGAACTGTTAATAATTATTTATTTTTGTATTCTCCGCTATTTCTAAATCTTTTTTATTTATTTCCAATGCGAATGACTTGGGTGTGTAGTGTGTACAGTGCGTGTTATATAATCGTGCTTATTGTATACTTCATTTGCAAGAAAACAGATGCTACATCGAACATTTACTGTAATATAAAACGATTACGATTTTTGTTACGATTTTCCTGTGAATAGTCTTGACACTCGCGTTGCATATGTGATTTTTTTGTAGATAGCCGCGGACAGGACGATCGCGATGCGTGTATGAAATTTATATAAACATTGTTTATATGTTTTATACTGCTGCTTAATATGCTGCTATGGATTTTAATGAGTAGGCAGATATAATGTTTAATCTACGATTTTTCTTACAAAACGTCGCGCAGGACAGTTTACGTCTTCAAATGTCATAATCTTCGCTATCACTTGTACGAGGTAAGCTGCTGCCCATGTATCGTTCGATTTGAGGATCCCTGTGCACCCCATAGTCTAGGCTGACCTATTTAGGATGACGCAGTTGCTGACCGGACATGAAGCGTTCGGTCAGTACCTGCTAAGGATACAACGGGAGGTGACCGACATCTGTCACCAGTGCCAGGAAGGACAGGACACGGCGCAGCCCACGTTAGAATTCTGCCCCGCATGGGCAGAACAGCGCCGGGTACTGCAGCTCGTCATAGGTGAGAGTTTGGCCCCCTCGACGATTGTCAACGCCATGCTGAGAGGGCACCAGGAGCATCTCGCCGTCCGCTCCTTTTGCGAGCAAGTCATGCTCGTGAAGGAGCGGGCCGAGAGAGAGCGGAAGAGGAGACAGGATCCATCAAGAATGCCGTCACGCCGAGGAGGGTCTGGCCCCCCCCCCCCCCCCCCCCCC
>JACXIV010000018.1:2825785-2842703 GCA_014737475.1 Bombus confusus | reverse complement strand
GGTTTGAGTCCGACACTCTCCTGTCGCCTCCCAGAGGGCGGCGGGGCGTCCGTGAGGATTTCCCCACGTAAAAAAAAAAAAAGTCTAGGCTGACCTACTTTTGTTCGTATAAGGAAGTCTGCTGGTGCACGGGGATATTTCAGCTAATTTTTAATTGTCAATAATTAAAAAACAAAGCCAAAAACGCAATTTTTTAATTCTTGATTTTTATCTTATTTTAGCTTCAAAAATCACCCCTTAAATTTTTTTACACCTGTAGCCAAACACCCTGTATATAGATATTATGAATATTACAAACGGAGACAGAGATACTTTACTCATCTCTGTATGTCTCGTAGAACGAAAGTTTTTCTTGCCCTCCATCTTGACCTTTTCCGGCTCAAAAGAGGGTTTTTTTCTAGTAAATGTCCAAACGTTTTCATATGATCGGGTCCATTGCTCGGCTGTCCGCAATCTCAGCAAGCTGTAGTCATTAGAGGAAAGCAGACAGAAACTCGGCTATAACTCGCACCCGAACTCGAGCTCACACCCCAAAGGACTGTCGAGACAGCAGGCCTACCGTGTGTCCTGAGCTTTGCCCATACTCTGTAGGCAGGATCGGTGCGTTTCCAGATCGGTTAAATTTAGTTTTAATTTTTAATTCATAAAGGCTATTGTCTTCCATGATCTCTAACTGTCGAACATCGCAGCCAAAGGTCCTATCCTATACTCTGCATCACGAAGTGGCACTCTGACATCCGTATAGGGCATATCTTACGAGTGTGTTGCTCCTTTCCAATTCGATATAGGCACTTACCGAAGTAACCATGACCGGTGAATATTGCGTCATATCTGGTAGATGAAATTACTCCTGCATAGGGCTGTGGAGTTGACAATCAAAATTTTTACCGATTCCTTTTTTCTTTTATCTCCAACTCTGACTTTGACTCTGATCCTGATTCCATTCATGATATATTGTTAACATACTAATTATATGTATATACCTATACATATAATACCTATATGTAAAACTAATATTTAATAGACAGTATGTTTATACAGTATGTCCGTTTTATATGTACATACAAAAGTTACCTAGTTTAGAGAATAGAAAGCAATAGAATAGATTATACAGAGTGGTTGGTAACTGGTGGTACAAGCGGAAAGGTGGTGATTCTACGCGAAAAAAGAAGTCGAAGATATAGAATAAATTTTTTCGTTTGAAGCTTTGTTTTCGAGAAAATCGACTGGATTTTCGCTCGGTACGCGTGCACTTTATCGCGTCTTGTTATAACGGATCTCACTGTAGATCATTGTCTCGATTGACGTTATGTTGATAAACACTTCCAATGTAACCGAAGTGTTCTCCTACCTATTAACTTACTATCCGACTTTTTTATTCTATATTTTTTTTATTCTATTTTTTTATTCTTATTTTTTTTTTATTCTATATTTTCGACTTCTTTTTTCGCGTAGAATCACCCCCTTTCCGCTTGTACCACCAGTTATCAACCACCCTGTATAAGAAAAGAGGTAGTTATACAGAGAAATAGCATAGAAAAGAGATTAGTTAGATATAAGAGTAGAGATAATAAGGAGATAACACCGAAGATTGATACATGTTGAACGAGATGTAAAACCGAAAAGCTCGTCCAAAGCCGAAAGACACGGACTAAGTAATAATAAATTAAATGTAATAAAATTTATAAATAAAATTTAAATGTACGTAAGCGATAATTTCTGTAAGTACCAACAATACGAAGAAATGTTTCAAATAATAGTTGTATGGTATCAAAAGGGAGATAATGTGGTGTAATTAGCTTCTTGTAGAGGTCCAGGTAGAAATCATATGTAGGTAATATACGTTCTTTTAAATGGAATCATATAATTTTACATACAGTAACCGATCCGTCTCGGTATTCCCTACAAAAAAAGTATTAACCTATTTATGTGAAAAATCACTAGTTTACAAGATATTTTAACTATGATTTGTGAAATTTAATGTATGAAATACAAAGACAACAATACCGTCTCGGGTCTTTCCTTGTTTTTATTAGTTAATATCAGTTATGTATTAGATGATGTGTATAATTCACGAGCAATCTAATTATATAATAGACGAGAACTGAAAAATGAAAGTGCTCTGCTATTTTCTCTTATCTTTCATACGATGCAAATATTTACGATGTAAAGTATTTCTTAAACTAGTCACCATTCGATCTTTAATACTTCTTTTATAAAGAATATATAGCATAAAGATACATGGATTGATGTATACAAATATTTATATCTTTATTTGAAAAAAAACATGCAATTTTTAAATATTTAGTGTCACCGCATTTATAGGGGATACCTACACAGGATCATACAATATCTGAAACGGTTTAATTTTACTAAATGAAATTCTTTACGATTTTCTGCTGTTTCAGGGCTATAGCTTATCTTCGTGGGTCATCCTGTATAGTGTATAAAAGCATACACATATTTATATAAAGACAAATTTCTCGACACTGAAATGTATGGGGTAACTTTCAAAGAAAATTGTACCAAGTTTTAATAAAAATTTACCCAATATGTAGAAATTTAATATAATATTTCTACGTTTACATCTTATTTTTTATGATGATGAATACTGCTAGTAACTAAAGTACGATTAATAAAAATTGACGCATATGTAGTAATAGATGACATTTTTTACAAAAGAAATTATAAATTATAAATTTAAAATTATAAAATTGTTAATTAAAAAGATTTAATTGGTATACAATAAGAATACTTAAATTTGTCTTTTTACCTCATATAACATTTTTTTTTTTTTCAATATATTTTCTAGTTCACTTTCCACATGTTTTCTGCTGCTCTGTTGTTAAAGTTCTGCATCACGTGTGATAATTTCTAAAATGCGATAAGTATCCAAAGAACAACGGCTAAATTTGAGTACAATTTGTCATATTTTATTTATGAGAATCATGGAATATACAATAATCACAACAGAACTCTGTATTATCATATGTAGTGTGAGGATGTGATTATGTAAGGAGAGCGACGATTTGAGAATCATGCAATAAGAAGTGTAAATTCATATCTTTTATAAAAAAAAACTTATTTTATGATGTAAAAAAATACAACTTATTAGAAATGGATTATCTTAAATCGTGAGTCTTAAATTTATTTGGTCTTAAATTGTCTGAAATACAACTTGCTTCGTTAAAAATATAAATTAAATCCCTTTTTCATAGACAATTTGAAGACAATAAAACAGACTGAAGTGGATATCAATGCAAGGAATAAAATATGTTAAATACTGTTGTTGTTAACACCACACCACAATTTGTTAATGATTAACAAGGAAACCAAATTATTCGAAAATTATTAGGTTCCTTGAAAAATTCGTAGCGAAATTTAAGTAATATTTTAACAAAACGCATTTTCTTAAAATTCGCATTTTATTTAAGAAGATATAAATTTTTAAGTAGAAGTTTCTTTTAAGTAGAAATGGAATTTGTTTAAACGTCGTTAGTTAAAAAAATTTATAATAAACTAAATGTTACGATCTGATCTTCGGTGTTCGAACCGTTATGTGTTACTCTAGATGTTGAATCTTAGGTTTCTCGAATTATATTTAAATCAAAACGGTAGTCGCTGCCACCAGACATAGTCGTTAAACTATTTCGATTAGTTCGATTCTCGTTCGTTAATTTTTAAAACAAAGCAATTGACTGAATGGAATGGTTCCAAAAACTTGTCGCACCCTTCTAGAGTGCGGCACTCGAAAAAGGTTTATATAAATTTCGAAACTTTAGAAATGTCCATAAACTACAATTTCAGATATTTTCTTCGTGCTTAATTAAAAATTTTAGCTTTCAATAAACTAAATTATTTAAAACTTACAATCTTTCTGAAACTTTACATGTTTGTATAAAATGTTATCAGAATGCAATTTTGCATATTTTTTGTCCTTGTAAAGAGACAAGTATGTCCAAAATAAAGTATCTTTATTGAAAATTTTATTTCAATTTTGCAGAGTAGAAAACCATAACTTTATTCTAAAATTTTTATTATATTATACATTTTGTGATGTATATTTTATTTTAGACATTTTATAATATTTTTAAATAAGAAAGTAATTAATCCTTAAGAAAAACTAAATAAAGTTATGTCTAAAAAATGTAAAAATATAGTTTAATTTAGTAAGAAAAAGAGTGCCTGATACTTTTATTGAAGTTGTACAGAACTGTGAAAGGTCTACAAACTGCTACAAAGTTGAAAAGCCAGAAGTTTCTTCTAACAAAAGTTGCTTTGTAGTTACTTGTTAAATACAAAATTATGATTACAAACCTTTTGAAAATATTTGTTATTTTTTAAAGTATCTATACTATATTATTTTGAATGGAAATTTTATTACAGAAAAGAAGGAGTAGGTAAGACCAATTTGCATGTAAATTATATTTTTTTTATTTCATTTTTGCATATATGCAATAGAAGATTAGATAGATTTCTATTCAACGAAAAGAAATTTTTGTGGAAATAATTCGATAATAGTCAGAATAATAGTCCACCTTTTATATTGTTTCCAGAGAAATTAATTTTTCTTGTGTCTTATTAACAATCAGCTGCTAGAACACATTTTTGCCACTTGTTTCTAACATATCCTTCTGCACACTCACAGCCTGGAACGCATTGCTAAAATATAAAATAATATTTAATCTATTGCTGTATTCAATACAAGTAACTTATGATTAAATAAGTATTGGTATGCAGTACAGCAATATTATTTTATGTTATACGAGACAATAATATGTTTAACACATTTTTAATAGACCTTAAATACCAACCAATGTACAAATTGTAAGATTAGGCTTCTCGCAAGTTAGCGGGCAAGCAGTACCGCAGTCATTCCACACTTCATTAACTGGGCAGCTCGCCTGGGTTGCTGTTTTCATATGTCAAATGATATTAGAAATTTTTAAACTTTTTAAATAAATCTTTTCAAATTTATAATACTAGAAATTAATATTTATCAGATAACATATCATTAATATTCTCTCATAAATGCGTCAATGATTCGATGTTAAACACTAACTACCCTTACAAGAAATTTTATACAGACTGCTACACACTTATCTTTATTCACTTAAATATTTATACGATATTTAAAAATTATGTAAAATATAAGCAAGATTCGAAAAGTACGTTAGAGACAGTTATGAGTTGACAAATCATATGTTACAAATAAAGTTCTAAAACTCTGAATGTTGTTTAAATGGAAAAATATCTTAAATTACAAAAATGAATGCTAAAGATCGCAGGTCTAATTGATAATTTATTTAGAACGAATTCGGTAAGAAATTTATGTGTGCCTAATTTTATGTATGTAATTTTGTTTCTGTTACCCTGTAATTCTATTTAGATTATTTGGCGACAAGAAATGTAAATTTTGTTTGTTTCAATAATAAATCAATAATAAATATTAAAATTCTAAATAAAATAACAAATATTATCTATCCAGTATATTCTTTAATAAAACTATACAACGCTAGATAAGATACTTTTTCGACTGAATATAGATATTTCCAATGAAATGCAGAATTTTTTTTCGAAATACATACAACGAA
The DNA here is from genome assembly GCA_014737475.1 of Bombus confusus. Taxonomy (NCBI): domain Eukaryota; kingdom Metazoa; phylum Arthropoda; class Insecta; order Hymenoptera; family Apidae; genus Bombus; species Bombus confusus. Next base: position 2,837,109 of record JACXIV010000018.1, on the reverse strand, counting down.
ACGCCTTATATATGAATATGCAAGCAAGTTCAATAATTATTCAAAGTAGATACTTACAGACAAAATAGATTGCCAAGATGACGAAAAAACCCAAAAGGAGACGAAGCATTTTGATTATATTTATGATATTCGTTGGATGGTATGTCTGAATGTAATAAACATTTAGTCTCTGGTTGCTTTTATATAGCCTGAAATATCCTGTTTATCTTTTTACATTTGGTATTGTTTACATATGATTTATACGGTGACGAACAATATGTCGTGAAAGAATGAATAACAGATTAAAAATAGATTACGTGCATTTTATCAGCATTTTGCTGTATTAACATATATTGACACTTTTTCATGCTGGTTTATTAGTTATGTAATTAAGTTTTATTGTAGTTACTTGTTTACACTTAATACGTCATTCATTGAAGAAATTTGTTTCGTTTTCTAAATTCTTTTAGAATGAAAAGCAAAACAGGTTTATTTAATATATCTACAAAAATACGAAAGAAGCAGAAATAGTTAATTCCGATAGATTTCAAAATATATTAATACATTTCACAGATAATCATGAAAAATTTTGCCGCGATATTCATTGTGTATGTTTTGAAAAATAATTAATCTACATATATGTTATCTTTTCGGTACATATTCATACATTCTAACATGACATTATGATAAATTTTAAACAAAATTTTGTATTTCATGATGTATATTGTTATCTTGATTGTATATCATTTTCACAAATAGTTTAATATGATACATTCGTTATTTTTGTAAATTCTGAATAGAATTTAGCTGATTTGAAATACAACTGAAATAATTTTCCTGTAGAGATAAAAGTTTTTTCTTACCTGTATTGAAGTGTAAGAAATTATGTAAATGTGAGATTTCAATGTTTGACACTTACAGTGAAATGTTTTTTATAACTAGAAATGAAGACAGAAACTATAAGTGATAATATTTTCATTATAAGCATAATCAGTAATTGATATTATAATATGTATACATATGTATACTTACATACGTATATACGTATATATAAAGAATATATAAAGAATAAATTGATTAAAATTCTGAACACAAATACAGATTTAATTTTAATTATTCTCATTGTTTTAAGAGGAAATAAAAATTTGTAAATTTATCAAATTCAAAAATATTATTCAGAAATACTTCAAAAACTTTGACATTTTTCAGGAAAAAATATGTTTTACAACAGATGTTTAATTCTTTATTGGGTACCAGACGGAAATAAATAAGTTATCAGTGTACAATGGAAGCTAGCTAAGCTAAAAAGGAAAAGAGAAACAAAAGTAGATTTGGAAAATTCACGTACGAAAATAAGACTAATTAACGTAAAAACCAATATCAAGTGGTTAGAAGATCCGTAAACGCTAAACAGAAGTATAACATTACAAAACCTTAGTGATGAGAATGTACAAAATGATTCTACTTCTATATCAGAAACCGTCACCCGTATTCGTAGAGGTTCCTAACATTGGTTCGCTAATAGAAATATTAAAACTACATATAGAAACCAAAAAATATATAAAGAAACAATTGAAAGAACAAATTAAACTAAAAGTGCTCAATTCAGACGCGTACAAGATAGTAAGAAAAATTCTAAAAAATAAAAATGTAAATTATTATACCTACTAACCAAAGATAGAAAAAGATTTTAGGTGGTAATAAAAGAATTATACCCAAAACTTAACATAGAATATATCAAAACAGATCTATTGGAAAGGGGACACAAGCTATGTAACATAATTTATTTAACCAAAAGTGACGCATTAATACCATTGTCACTGTTTCTCACTGAACTTGAATAAGACAAAAACAATGAGGAAATTTATGATACCAATGTTGTATATGATACGTTCATAAAAATATTAGGTTGTCCGGAAAGTTTTTTTGTTTTATAAGGAAACGATAGACGCACGACATTTTTCGTTTTGTATTATTTTACTGAATCACGTATGATCCATTTTGTTCTGTTCCTATTATTACGATTATACGTAATTTGATAAAATAATATAAAACAAAAAATGTTGTGCATCCGTTGTATCTTTATAAAAGGAAAGAAACTTTCCGGGCAACCTAATAGAAATGCCAAGAGCTAATAAGAATATACCACAGGCTGCCAACGACATGGATGCACGAAAAACTATTGTAATAAATTACCGACGTGTGTCAAATGTTCAGGTACGTATCTCTCGATTGATGGCTCATATGTAAAAAAAATAAAAAGGGTAATCTATACAACTTGCAATCATCCGGCAAACTACAAATGTTGCATTGTAAGGAAGGAGCTCCGAAAAAATTATTTCTTCTAATTATCACCAGACATACTACAAACCAAAGAATAATATAAATGGATACTAACAATTTTTAAACGCACAAGAACCAAATATCGACTGTATTAACAAGTAACAAATCTTACGTGAAAGTTACAAAAGAAAACTATAATCAAAAACTTAAAAAACAACAGAAAAAATCTGAATACGACATAATAACAGCAAAAATATTAAATGAACTTCCGGACAAATGAGTAAGATTTTTATCTTCAGGCTAGGGAATTTTCCACAGATACGGAAATGTGCAGAGATAATGTTATAAAAACCAGATAAGAATTTAAAACCACCATTCGCTTATAAGCAGTATTTTTCCTTCCAATTATAAATATCTGTACTTCGAATTATATCTATATTGTATTCTGGCTTTTCCTTGAATCTGGTAATTGTATGTTGTGTCGTGTCGAGTCGCTGCTTTACCAGAATCACTTTTTTAACCATTGTTTAAGAACGGACGGCCTTAAGCCGGACACACATGCTGAACGAAACGAAGAACAGAGACACCCCCAGCAACGTCAGGCTTTTAACCTTTCCTATTTCTTCCCACTCAGCCATTCTATTCTTTAAAGAATTGATTGTAAATACACCCAAATAAATATAAAAAAAAAACTCAGCCATTCCACAAAAACTCTTTAAACCATTCCATAACCAGCTTTCGACGTGATGAGCTAACTTTCTGCCGTGATAGGATAGAAACAAGAGGAATCGTGTACTATATTATAGTTTAAATATATATGTTAATGTTAAAACTATAAGATTTTTCGATCCATACTCTGGAATCCAACATCTAAAATAGTAGAGAAAACAATTGACAAAAGATGAATGGATGAAATAATAGCTAAATACCTAACCCTAGACCACAAATTTGGATTTAGAAAGAATCAGAATACAGTAAAACAAATACACAGAAAGACAAGCGACATAATTAAATCAATGGAAGAAAGAAAATTCTGCACCGCCTTGTTTCTCAACGTGGAAAAAGCCTCCGCTAAAGTCTGATATGAAGGATTTTAAGGAAGTTATAAACAATTCTGCCGAATAGCACATATAGAATTATTTTTTCCTACATTACGAATAGGTATTTCATGTTAAAATTAGAAGTGTAAGTGTCCTCTCTCAAAGAAATTTACGGTTAGGTTTCACAAGAAAGTGTCCTCGAACCCATTTTCTATTCTGTTTATCGCAGATATACTAACAACGCTGAAAACGAAAACTTATTCCTTCGCTACATCCACATCTGAAAATATCCCATCCAAGCATGGAAACATTAAAATAGCAACAAGAAACCTAAAAAGCACCTATATAATATAGAGCGATAAACAAGAGATAACAAAATCCAATTAAACAGAAACAAATGTTCGCATATTGCCTTCATTTTCAAAAAGAAAGCAACTTCTAAGATTAAATTGTTAAATCAGGAAATTCAACAAGCAACTTCGGTCAAATATCTCGGACTACATTTGGATCATAAGTTGGACTACAAAACTCTAAACACCTAATAGTAATGAGAAAATCGTTGTACTAGCTTACAGTAAGAAAATCTAAATTGAACATGAGCAACAAATTAAATAATTTATAAAATTAATTAAAACTAATTTATAAAACCATAATAATAATTGTAGTGGCTAGCTACAGAAATAAAGAAGAAATCGTCCTGCCAATGGCTAGCATGGTTTATGATACAGAAACAACAAACTGTTTCTGAGAAAGCCGCTAGCAGTAAACAACTTTCCTCCGTGCGTGATTTCGTTAGAGTATTTCACGGCGGTCTCAATAGTAAATTGCTATTAAGGTATCATAAACCCTGTATTTTCCAAGGGTCCGCGACACGAAGCTAGGTGACCATTGTCAGTCACGGTCGGCTAGGGTTGGCCACATCACGGTCCTCGGGCCCGAAGGAAATCCCGTTACGTCGTCAACTTCTCTTGGCAACAATAATCCCTATCAAGGTGCATCCAAAATAAGCAAAGTTCCCGCGAAAGATATGTCTAAAACGACAGTTAGTATAAAGCCTCCGACGCGTACAAACATAGCTACTTCAGTGTAAGAATAATGCATTAGAAACTGAACTCTTTGATTTAGTTGAATATGCATCTTCCACGCAACCATTTCTTCAAAACAATTCGGATATACGGAGTACAAAAGGAGATGTTAAAATATGGCCATTTTGAAGCCTGCTTGCGAACGAAAAATTCTTGCAGGACATTTAAAAGCATCTTTCAAGGAACAAAAAATGCTATTGGCTTTTATCCGAAATATGATGGGAAGGTTGAAAAAAAGTGAGTGCAAAGATGAAAAAGTGGCAGCACCGCGATCCAACTTAACCACGCGTTACACTTAGTCTTCATTTTCTTCATATTCTTGTCCAGATACGGAATAGTTATTCTTCTATATTGATATAATAATTCTTTAGAGATTTTGCTGATAAAACAATTGAAGCTTGAAATGGAACAAATCTGAAGTAGCACCAGATTGTTACTCCATGAGAGTAATAGTCAACAATACGCTCGCCGAGTTTGCATCCGTATATGTATGTATATGCTGAGTGTTATGAATGAACTGCATTCAGTCTAAAAACAGAATTAATGTAAAATATTTGCGTTTGCAGTAATTATAAAGTGCGAAAAAAAAATCAAAATAATCAATGATGTTATTAGTTTGTAAACGTAAACATAAGACCTTTTTCCATTGCAATTGTCAGTTTCGATGTTTGGGATAGGGTCTTTGAATTCTAAATTGAATCGAATACTAAAAATATCAAATTGAAATGCAACCTAATAATAGCATATAATAGTGTAAAATACAATTGTATTCTAGGGACTCAAATAATTAAACATATTTTATTTACGTATTAATTCACCAAAGTAAAATCGGATTGGAAATCGTTATGCACATGTATACGGATGCGAAATTGGTTGATCTTATCCTACTTCGAATCTGTTCGATTCCAAACCTCAATTGATTTACCAGTACAATTTCTAAAAAATTATATGTTTCATAGATGGGCCAATATCTGAAGAAGATGAGAATTAAGTTTAATGCATAGATTTAACCGCTACCACTTCTTTATCTTTGCTTCACTTTTTTCACTTCGCCATCACATTTCGAGTAAATACTAATAAATTTTGTTGCTTGAGAGATGCTCTTAATTGTACTGAGGGAATTATTTCGTTCGCAAGCACATCCGAAAATGACCAAATTAAAAGATTTTCACCGAAACGGTACCGAAATTCCCATGTTACTATATTAAATAAAGTATAAAATAAATGCGAATATGTATAGTAACAAATAGGAACATTTAAATAACGGATTTTAAATGAATTGATGTTTGATTAATTCTAAAATCATTTTCATTTTTCTACTTTAAGATTCCTTTTCTAATTAGTCACTTATTTCCATGACCGAAGAAATTAAAAAAAATTTTAATAAAATTTTGATAAAAAATGTTAAGTATTGAAAGAATGCTTGAAACGCTGCATTTAAATGCGGCACTATTATCGTATATAATAGTCCTGTTAATTACATTTTTTTTAATTGCATTTCATAATTATAGTTCATAATACCATATTTTAAACACTTGTTCAATGTTCTCGTCAATCCGTTTTTTGCGAAATATATAATATATAAAATTATTTGTAATTAAATACTATTTTTATTCGTAAATAATTTTGCTAGTATAGAAAACCTTGAAGAATCATATCATCGGTTGCACATGTGTTCTAGAAAAATAAACATATGTTGTAGCACGAATAATTACGACTCTTACCATCACAATAAAGTCATTTATAATAATAGAATTAATAACAATTGTAATATTACAATGTGCACACATTATGGTGGAAATAAGAAATACATGTGTAATTTACCTTCATTTTAAAATTGTTCTCTCAAGTCGGGTACACGTTGTACCGCGATTTGTTACCTAACCAACAGTAACAAATTAGACATAGTAACAAATGTAGACGGTGGCTTGCTATTGCATAATGTAACTCGTTGAAAAATCTCGTACCGAGATCTATTATCTTCAGAACAAAACAGCGTAGAGATTTTCTGGTCATTCGGACATTTTTGTGCCCCTATACTTGATTAGGTAGCCTCAACTTATAAACTGTGCGGGCGCGTCAAATTCATCAACTTGAATACAAACGTTATATGCTGATATAACTGTGGTAACTACGATAGAGCGATTGGGTAAGAAGAACTGAAGTTTACACTCTTTTAAACGCAATAATAGTAGGAAACTTATATTTTAATGAAGAAGATGTATAATCGAGTATAAGTACAATGTATGTATTTTGTTGTCTGTACTCTGATGTCTCTGTTGATCGGCTGTTAGTATGTGTATATTGATTAAATGTTGGAATATATCTATACCGATTGAAGATTCGAATGTGTATATTGATGGAAAATTATAATATGTATACTGATAGAAGACTATAATATGTATGTCCCGCTCAGATTGTCCGAACTCTCAAGTTTGCTCAAAACACATGCTAATTTTTTATCAAAACTTTCGGCTGGTACCCAAACTGACCTGAGAAGTTCGGTTTTGTGGAAAGTAAGAGGTAGAAGTATCTTCGCGATACTCCTTCAAATGAGAAACCTCGGCAACTTGTATCATCACAATTTGGTTGAATTTATAACACGTCTCTGGCTATTGAGTGCAAAATAAACTAAAAATCTAATAAGTTCCAATCTAACCTAATAAGTTTAAAGATTCCAACTGGAAAGTAGCCTTCTTCATGATAACAACAATCCTTTAAATCCCTTTACACGGAAGAATATATTAAGTATCGTCAGATAATACCTATCATACAAATATAGAACATAAGATTGCTAATTAATTTGTTGCAGCAGAAATAAATCATGTTCTGAACATCCGCACATATTGCATCTTACATTTTCACACGTGGGATCTCGAGAGAGAAGGAGAGTGGAGGGAAAGTCTCGTAACATAACGACTTTAAATAACTCGGAAATTATATTTGCTATACGCAAAAATTCTTCAGACAGAAGTTACATGGTTTCCAGGGAAACATACAGTGTGATCGATATCTTCTATTTTGCTTCTTTGTAGGAATATGACGGTCAACTTCAATTTTTCAAATGGAATGCCTAACATTACTTCTCGAATTTGGATAACTAAAGCATCAAATCTTACGTAAAAAAAAGTATTATACCAGGTAGGATCTAAAATTAATAATTACTGAAATGTATTTAAATTAATATATTACAGCGTAACAATACGATCATGAAATAATTGAGTCTACAAAAATAGTTTAAATAATCGACGGCCATTTATAACCAAGAAAAACCCAACGACGCGGATTTTGGTGAACTTGTAGTCGGGCGAGCTCAAGGGCCCCGTGTACAACTACATATGTAAAGTTACAAGAAATGTCTGTTATAACTTATAACTCAATTAAGAGTGAATATCATCAATGTATTGGTTTGGACTAAATTAGCGGCGGCCATGCGAAATAATAAGAAATTAATTATAAAAATAATAGGTGAATGAATAATTGATATTATTGTGCGAAATAGAATAATTTCTACTTAGAAATATACCAATTAGGAAATAGAATGGAAGAGCAAGACACAGCGCAACACACGCTGGAGTTTTGCCCAGCTTGGGCAGATCTGCGCCGCGTACTGCAGCCACCATTGGTGAGAGTTTGGCCCCCTCGGCGATTGTCAACGCCATGCTGAGGGAGCACCAGGAATATCTCGCCGTTCGCTCCTTTTGCGAGCGAGTCATGCTCGCGAAGGAGCGCGGCGAGAGAGAACGGAAGAGAGGACATCATCACTCAAGAACGCCGTCACGCCGGGGAAGGTCTGCGCCCCCCTTCGGATTTGCACGACGGCCCAGGCAGCGCGGCGTTAGGAGGCGTGGTCCCTCCTAACTGCCCCCATGGATCTAGGATGACTTCTGAGCAATAAGCAGACGGGGACGTGCTCCGGCAGTAATTCGCAAGAGGACCCGGGGCACTCCTACCACACGTCAGAATAACCCACCGTGGGGTTTTAGTCGGCTTTTTTTTTTAAATTTATTTATTTTAAAATTACGATCAATTCTTTGCAGAATTTTCAGTAATTCGGCTGTCGTGTTACAATGTCGTGGGTTTTAAGTGTTTAATGGATGTTTGATTCAATTGAATCTAGTGCTTAAATCTAGGGGGTAGTGTTTTTTTAGCCTGCGGATCTGGTCCGTCGTGTAAAGTAATTGAGTGACTAGAGGGTTTTGGTGGTTGTTAACTCTTTTGCTGTGTCTATTACTGTATATGGATATTTCTTCTTTGACTGTGGGTATCTTGAGGTCGCGATGTATTATTTCGTTGGTAACGTACCAAGGTGCGTCTAGGAGTGTTCTTAGTGTTTTGGCTTGTATTCGTTGGAGTATCTCTATGTTGGAGTTGCTTGCTGTTCCCCATAGCTGGATTCCGTAGGTCCAGACAGGTTTTAATATGGCCTTGTATATCATTAGCTTACTTTGCATGCTTAAGTTGGAACGTCGACTAATGAGCCAGTAGAATTTTTTTATTTTTTCTTTGATCTGCTTCGCTTTGTCGGCTATGTGTTGCTTCCATGTCATTCGTCTGTCTAGAGTCATGTCCAGATATCTGACTGACTCTTTGTTTGGGATTGGAATGTTATTTATCGGCACTTGTGGACAGGTTTGTTTTCGCAGCATGAATGTTATGTGACTGGATTTGTTTTCGTTAATTTTGAAGCGCCATTTGTGGAACCACTCTTCCATAGAGTGGAGGCCTCGCTGGAGAGTGGAGGAGGCAATAATCGAGTCTGAGTGGGAAGCTGTATCATCAGCAAATGTTGCTGTGGTTATGTCTGTTAGAGTTGGTATATCTGCAGTGTAGATGGTGAACAGCAGAGGTCCAATGACACTGCCTTGGGGTATACCAGCTTCTCTTGGAAATGTTGTGGTTATAGCATCTTGATATTTTACCATGAATATTATGTTGGTTAAGTAGGATTTTAAAATGGAGTAGTAGGTGTGTGGTAGGATTTTCTTTAGTTCGAACAAGAGTCTTTCATGCCATACTTTGTCAAATGCCTGCTGGATGTCTAGGAATACCGCTGTGCAATATTTTTTCTTCTCCAGGTCTTGGATGATTTTGTGGGTTATATGGTGGATTTGTTCTATTGTAGTGTGTTGCTTCCGAAAGCCGAATTAATGATCTGGCAGAGTTTTCGATTCTTCTAGGAGTGGTAGGAGTCGTTTCGTTAGCATCTTCTCGAATAGTTTTGACAGAGAAGGTAGGAGACTAATTGGGCTATAAGAGCTTCCTTCGTGTATTGGTTTTCCAGGTTTGGGAATAAGTGTGACCAACGATATTTTCCAGGACTTAGGAAAGTATTGGAGGCGAAGTATTGCGTTGAAGATGGAAGTGATGAGTGCGATTCCTTTTGTAGGAAGTTCCTTGATGGCCTTGTTACTTACCAGATCATATCCTGAAGCTTTTTTGGGATTTAGACGACGGATTAATTCTATGACTTCCAGAGATGAGAAAGGCTCAATGGGAAGAGACATCTGGAAGGGAGAGCAAGTGTTCAGTTATTTCCTCTGGAGTGGTGGGAGAGTGGGGTTTGAAGACGTGGGTTAGGTGCTTGGCGAACAAGTTGGCTTTTTGCATAGGGGTATGCGCCCATCCTCCTTGCGGACAGCGAATTGGAGGGATTATTTGCAGGGGACGGGTGAGTTTCCTGGAAGCCTTCCATAGTGAGTAGTTGGAGTCAGCTGTGGGAGACAGGTTGGCAAGATACTCTTGGAAGCACTCGTTTTTGTAATTCCTGAGGGTTTTCGTGAGTTTCCTTGTGGCGTTGTTTAGCTTACGCTTGTCTTCAGGTGCCTATGATTCTGCCATGCTCTTCTCATAGTCGGTTTGAGTCCGACATTTCCCCGTCGCCTCCCAGAGGGCGGCGGGGAGTCCGCAAGGATTTCCCCACATTAAAAAAAAAAAAGTTAGGAAATACAATAATTATTATTTTGCGCTCTCGGCCCTCACTGGATTGAAAAGTCTAAAAGTATAGCCTAAACCCAATATCTTGATGATATTTAATCTTAATTAACATTTAGTTTAGTTTTAATATATATTATATACACATATAATATTCAAATACAAAAATATCAAAACTGAAATCGATATTTGATTTTTCAGCTTTAATTTATTATAAAAATTACCTAAGTTAATTAATATTAAAGATAGGAGGCTTACGAGATTTCTGACATTAAAAATTATAATTATTTTTTAAATTTCGAAGTAAAACATATTGTAATCCATCTTTATTTTGTATTTATATTCTATACATATTTTACAATTTAATTAGGCTATTGTAATAAATAAAGTTAATTGATATTAATAATGTCATCAATCATACGATAAGCATATGGTATTTTCATACGAAATAAAACCGTTTTTAAGTTGTTAATTCTCACTATCAGAATACAAATTCAAGAAATTGTATTTGCCTTGTGTGGGGTTAGTTTACGTAGAGATTATGCTGGTATTGTCGTTTGTTTAAATTCTGCGTATGTATAATTTGCCAAATAAATAACGTATAGTCAAAACAAAAAGCCAAATATAGATATAGAACATATAGAACACATCTGAGGTGGTTATGGGTGCAATAATGAATTAGTCGGTTTTAGCTCAACGAAGTTTATTATATCTGAAGTCGCGCGGTACAAACTGTTTGTTGGACTGTTCGGTGTGACGGTAGGAAATATTCTGTTTCGTATACGATTGCCTCTTGTCGAAGACGTTGTAACCTCAGACTAAACGGAGTGCGACCGGCGCCGATCCCCCTTGACTTCAACAAACATTGGACCCAAGGAGTGCCATAAATTTGTCATTGGCAAATTAGGACCACATGTCATCGGGCCCAAGAGCAGTCCTTAAAACATTTCCTTGGGACCTTTGTTCATTTCTGTAAAGCACGGAGAAAGCGGATATTTTCTCA
>JACXIV010000018.1:2785378-2822291 GCA_014737475.1 Bombus confusus | reverse complement strand
GGGGTCGTTATCGCCGTTTTTTCGATGTCGTCGGGCGCAATCGGTATTTGATGGTAGGCGCGGACAAGATCGATCTTGGAAAAAGATTCGCTTACCATGTAATCGTTGCGCAAAATCTTCGATGTGCGGTGGCGAATACCTGTCGGGGATGGTTCGTGCGTTCAATGCCCGGTAGTCGCCACACGGTCGTAGGCCTCCGTCTTTCTTCGGGACGACGTGCAGGGGTGATGCTCATGGACTTTTCGATGGCCGTATCACACCTTGCTGCAGCATCATCTCGAACTCCGCCTTCATCAGTTTGAGTCGATCGGGGGCGAGGCAGCGTGGTTTGCTGGTAACGGGAGATCCTGGCGTGGTCTTGATGTGATGTACCACACCGTGTCGTATCGTTTCGCGTTTGAAGACGGGCGGACGTGTAAGGTCCGGATATTCAGCTAGGAGCCGGTGGTAGTTCGTCTCTCGTGTGATCGTTTTGACGGATACGGCTTCGGAATCGGCCGCGTACCCTCGTGTGGAGAGATTGGTGGTTTGATCGATTAGGCGTCGGTTTCGTGGGTCCACCAACAACCCATAGTGGCTTAAGAAGTCCATACCGATGATAGGTTTGGGTACATCTGCCACTATGAAACACCATTTGAATTCTCGCCGTAATTGCAGACTCAGGGACAGCAGAATCGTGCCGTAGGTCGCAATGGTCGTTCCATTGGCGGCGAACAGTTCGTAGTCGTCTTTCTTCGGTTGTCCCTGGATCTTGTTTCGCAGATATACACACACGTCGGCACCCGTGTCGATTAGGAAAGAAATGTTCGTATTTCCGTCGGTCACAAAAATGCGGCTTACAATGTATCTATCGCCACACATCTGTTACGAAGCACGAAGCATCAAAAGCACTATAGTGTAATATAATCCTTTTTCTATAGAATTTTCAATATCCACACCATGTCTTTATGAATTTTGACTGTCATAGTTAAATAGACCATATCTTTCTGATATGCAACACATTCATTTTCAATAAACCAACTTGGATATGCTTTATTTACAACATCAGGTATAATCCGAAATAGCTTATCCGAAACAAATGTTTCACTGCGTAATGCAGGATAAAAATGACCGAATATGACATTTATAACTTTGAAAATGTGAGAAATGTTATTAAGTGACTCCAATAAGTATTTGGAAGTAATCGCCTCGCTAACATAAGCGCGATGGGCTATCAGTGTTTATTCATCACAATGAAATTCCCTATTTTTATCAACAAAGTAATTAAAACACCGGTCCTATCTAGATTTTTCTGTACTTCGTTTAGCACTGTACTTGGTGAGATATTCTATGACATGTATGTCTAAAGTGTATGTACACTTACGTCGATAATACTGCTAATTCATTATCAACTTTTAATCGTATATTTTCATTTTCGACGTCAATGTTCCTTTTTCCCATTTCGTTTAATATATAACATCGCCTGACGTGAAAGGAGTGAACTGGAACAATATTGCATCACAGTCAGATTGATAATTAATGTTGCAAGAATTTTCTTGATGACGATATGCACTGCTTTTACAGAAATATTTCGATTATAAATTCCACCGTGCATTGAGAACTGAAAAAAGATTTTCTAAAACACTTGTGTTTAAGCGGAATGTCATCAAAAACTTTGATTTTATCTGATTTTTTGATTATATCTTCACTTTCTAAATCATGCCAAAGCTATACGATTGCATTTTCTGATCGTTGCAATCCTAAAAAACAAGGCGAAATTTTTGAATCAGAAGGTGTCATTACAAACCAATTAGACGTGCTCTCTAATTGTTGTAACAAATTAATTTTGGTAGAAGGATATAAATTAGAAATGGCACACTTGTTTGGATTAGAATCATAAGCAAATTTGCTATTTAAATTATCAATCAAGTCATTGAGGGTTTCCAAAATGCTGGTAGTATTTCAGAACGGTACTCACCTTTATACAAATAATTGTACGTGCAGTAAAGAAAGCTGAAGAAACTCGTTTGCTGAATACTTGCAATGCGAGCTTACATTTTATTTTATCAAAATTACTTAGCCTTATATATTTTTCGGTTAATTTGTAAGTAGTTCTCGCACCTTTATCCCGTTCTAAATTCCTTAACGCAATAACATCGCTCAAAGATACCCGCGAATCGTTAATTTGGAAATCATACTTTAATAAATTATTCCTGATGCTTCTAAATAAATGTAAATAATCCAATAAAAAGTAAATCTTTTTTCCATTTCTAATAAAATAAGGATTTTGGATAGTAACTCGTCACTCTGCTATGCTTTGATTACTTGCACGTTGATCGGAAACAACAGCTCTAACTTTCAAACCTGTACTGTGTAAAACATCAAAATAGGATCTAATATATTTGATAATTGATTAGTTTTAATTTTATTCTTTGAAGGAAAGGATGCTATTGCTTGTTTCCAATTACTGAGCAAGTTTTTTATGATAAAAAAAAACAGTGTACCTGAATGTCCATTGCCATGCTTCTGCCAAAAAATACTAAATCCTCAAAACGTTCAAAAATTTGTTTCTTTTGATAGAAGCCAAAACATTTTTTAATAATATTTCGTCTAATAGAAGGACAAAATTTCCGTCAAAATCATTTAAATTCCCTATTTTAATTTTTAATGCAGCAAACAAATTTTAATATATACTTGACCAAATATCAATTACACCGAATCAGCGAATGATTGTGGTAGGACTTGGAGAATTAAACTTGAGAATATCACGTATTATATTATACAGAGAAGGTAAAATGTAATGCAATGTTAAAGACAATCGTTATTAATTCGTCGATTAATTATTTCGTCTGCCAGCAGGAAATAATTGCATCAATATAAACGTTAAATTAAAACCGCAGAAAAAAGAAAGCTTCTTACCTACTGTTTTCAGTGCTTTGCACTACGAACAATATTAGACATATTCTTCTCTTGCTTCAATTCACATTCTAGTTTTTAGATCTTCTTCCTGTCCGTTTATTTTTGAAATGTCAATATTGTTTTCGAATGTAAAATTATCATTACTTGAATACAAACAAAGAATAGTAGCTTTTCTTAATCTCCCGCGAAACATAAAAATTACCTTTCTAATTCGTCGATCTTTCCAATCGTCTAATTCGCAATTCACTATCTGCGTCATAAATCTTTCGTCACTATTACTGGGAAACGAATGAAAACTATTACTATCTCTATTATAATTAGAAGAATCGTAATTATATAATAATATAAACATTTCTTATAATGTTTCCTTTTATCTTTTTGATGTTTCATTGTATCTAAAACTAGGTTACATTAGTCTGTAGTCTTTGCAACACCGGCTGCCGCGAAAGTCTCGCACACGCAAGTTGTTATTGTATTATTCGAATAAAAAATATTTGGTATATATGTATGCATTTATTTATTTATAATATATATTATTTATAAATCTCTTTTGTTCAAATTTGAAGATTGTTGATGAGGGTTTATATTACATATCACATTAGGGATTTAAATTTCGAATTATGTCTTGGTCATCCGCAACAAGAAAAAATTATTTAAAGGAGGTCCGTAGTAAACGAAAGGTTACGAGCTGCTGGTCTACTTATAGCACAGAGGAAATGAGAATGCTCACGCTTATGTTCCACGCTATTATATAAAAGAACCTATAAAGTTCTGAGAGATCTGCTCTGTTTGGTCTCACCATAGACGAGGTATATTCGTCGTGGTTCTATGCTACAAGAGTCTATTTTATTGTAAAGTTCCACGGAAAAGCTCATACTGTTATATCCGAGATAGATAAGTACGAGAATAACAAAATTGTGCAATAAAAATAAAGTAGTTTGGCCAAATTGACATCCAGCTACTATGCCACGAGGGAACGCTAGCGTGAAATAATAACTAACGTTGGTTTGAGTTAGGAATTAATGCCGCTGTATAAGTATATCGGAATCGGAATTCCCGAAAATCTTGAAAACTAAGACCATGCATAATCCAAATTTAATCCAAGGCTCGTCTTTACCTCTGGGAATCTAATTTTTTGGTTCGAGTTTTATTTATTATTGTATTTGAAGTACTTCTTGAATAGAATTCAACGATACCAATTTTCAATTTAGGAATCTTCCTGCTCAAAGATTATTATACAAAAAAAATTGCAAATTTCGATGTGTTTTCTAAGGACCCAATTCTTTCTTATTTTTTCTTTATAGCTTAGATAGATAAGTATTAGATGTCATTTTATCCGATTAATCCGAACTGACTCAAACACTACAGTACGAGGATTAAATTAATTTCTATTTTTTTTTACTGCTCTGTCTAAATATGAATTCTGTGAGGATTTTTGTTGTATTTTAATTGCTTTCCTTGTTCCTTATTCTTACGTTCGACATATTCACAACAAAACGAACCAAAATCAAGTAATGGCGGTGCAATTTTTGGAAAGTAATCGTTAACAAACTTTGGAGTATAATGTAGAAAAAAATATTTAATATTTAATACGGGACACAATTTTTATGTTTGTAGGAATATGAACAATTTTATTGTAATTCACTAATAACTCTGGCAATTAAATACAATTTTAAATAAAAAAAAATTACATTGTAATTAAGTTTCAAGTAAGCATAACCCAAGATATAATGTATTTGAAAAAAAATTAAGCAATATATGGAAGTAGAATCGGGCGCTTTCTCAACGACCGTTTCCTCCTTATTGTGACGTCAAATATAAAGTCATAAGTTCTCACGAGCGCGGGTTCCGAGTTAAGTCGATAATCCTGTATAAATAACAGCGGCAACGTATTTTCTTGACAATGTTACGGTAAATAGCTCGCCGGTATTTAACCTTACCATAATTTAGTGGGCTAAGAGTTCGATAAGATCTCCGGCAGGGTGCTTGAGCGACTCGAAGTCGTCGAGATAGGAGGTGTCGAAAATATGACTGTTGGAAGATGCATGAGATAGTTCATAAATTTTTTTTTTTTATTTTATTTTGAGAAGATTACAATCAATTCTACAGAAGAATTTTTAGTAAGTTTATAGTTCATAAATGGCAAGCGACTCGATGTCGCAAGAATAGAGATTGTCTACAGGATCAGATTACAAACTGGAGGAAATAGCAATTCCTTCTGATAAGAGGTGTATGGATTGGCCGCTTAACATTTATTCCAGAAAAGTCTGAGAGTAAGAGTCTTATTCGAAATACTAGCATCCACACACGGCTCTATCGATGTAATAGAAACTTTACCAAACCAACATACACAAAAAGTACCTCCTCCCCCACCAATCTTTATCGATAACGTCATCGACATTCAAACAATGATCAAGTCAATTGAGAAAGATATTAACAAAGAAGACCACCAACTAAAAATTACAAACAACCAGGTTAAAATCCTGCCGACCAATCCACACTCATATAGAAAACCAACAAAGTTGCTAAAATCCCTGAACGCCAACTTCCACACGTACCTACTAAATCATGAAAGACCTTTTTGAGTGGTACTACGCAACATTCACCACTCTGCCAACTTAGACGAACCGAAACTCGAACTCCAATCTTATAACCATGAAGTCACCAACATTATTAACATAAGACATAGAATTACAAAAAGCCCCCCATCCCTATTCTTTGTTGATCTAAAGCAAAAGCCAAACAACAAAGAAGTCTATAAAATTAATCTTCTAATGAACACTTTAGTAAATTTTGAACCATCTTTTAGAAAATATAATAGAAATACTCCAACGACTACAATAAAAAATACTAAGAACCTTATTAGATGCACCTTGGTACGTTACCAACGAAACAATACATCACGACCTCAAGATACCCACAGTCAAAGAAGAAATATCCAAATTCAGTAATAGATATAGCACAAGAGTTAACAACCACCTAAACCCTCTAGTTACTCAATTACTTGACACGTCGGATCAGATCCGCAGACTAAAAAGACATTACCCTCTAGATTTAAGCATCAGATTCAATTAGAATCAAACACGCAATAAACTCGTATAAATCATGACATAGTACCACGCCAGAAAAATTTACTGATAATTCTTATTGAATTGATTGTAAAATTACGTCCAAATAAAAAAAAGTCTTAAATAGCAATCCATCAATTTCTAACATATATAATTACAAATCATCTTACAATAAAACAAATATCGTGTTCTGTAATTTGCATTTTACCTTTATGAACATGACACCAACGTATTGTTAAGATTCAATCAATTAAAATGAGCCAAAACATAGTGTAAATCAGACTTCTCATGTTCGTTTGATAAATGATGAGACCCATATCAAATCTATATTATTGACACCAACTCGTATATTATGGTGCCGTACCGATTTTCGTGTAAATTTACTTATGACAAGTTAAACTCAAGATATAGGTATATCAAATTTTCGATTTTTTGTAAATTATCCAATATAGCTATTATTAAAAGTTGCTCATACAAGGTCAAACAAAACTCTGCAAGTTAATTTAAGGTATTATTCTAAATAAAACGTATTTAATAACCATATCATTACTTTTACTGTAATAAAAATTGTCATCTAGGTATAAGGGGTCTGTACCGCTGCCTTGCTACTGTAAGCACACCCTAAGACCCTATCATAAACCTCGGACTTCTTCAATACTCATGCGACGACCAAAACAATTCATAGAAGTATTAAAAGGGTATCAATATTTTTTATACTTACGCTTTATAGTTTACGAACTGGAATCAATAGTTTTGATTTCGAATCGACCCATCACATTTTACAACCAATTTCATAATAGCATTGATAAATGTAAGTACAATGTAAAAAGTATTTATTTAATTATATGGACCGTTTATTTTGAAAGTGGTGCAAGTCCATTTTTTGTTGTTTCGAGAAAATTAAAGGTTAGCATATTAGTCAATCCAAAATATAAATTAATTATGTGAAATCTGGCTACGTTTCTACTAATTTATCAGTATGTAACTTGATTATATAAATTTCTTTTAGGCGAATTTAATTAAAATAATATATATTTACGGGCTGTAAATGGACTTACACCATTTTCAAAATTAGTCAATTGTAAAAATCATTTAATTTCAATTATGAAAAATTAAATATCACAAAATATATTTCGTATTAATCCAATTTTGTTTATAAATAATAACAAGAAATAAAATTTTTATTTTAAACGTTAATTATATTTATATATTGTTAAACTTAACGTAAGATATTGATATTATTTATATATGCTCTTTATGTGACAGTGTTTTGAAATATTCATGACATACAGGAGGTATATAAGCTAATAACTGCACCATATCCTTATATTTTTCATATGTAATAGATCTAGCATTGTTATACAAAGGCGTCAGGGCAATTCTTTCAAATTTTGGCAGTCTTCCCCGACATGTAGGTGATAAATCTAACGTCTTAAATTCTATGCCCTCTATCGATGTTTCATATAAAATAATATATGGTACACTTTTACAAAACCTCATCCAGTATATTTTCAACCAGTTTATCTTTCCTCCGTTAGTATTTTTTCTTACCCGTTTTTGAATTACACTTTGTAGATTTTTTGTTGAAACGAAATTCTCTCGTTTCATTTTGTGTAAAATAAATTGTTTATTTTGTCTACATTGTTTTATAACATCATAATAATCCTGTGGTGTGTACAAGAAATTCTTTTTTCGTAATGCCATTTATATAATACCAAAATCTGCATCGTTTGGAAGATACGAATGTCCGGAGAGTAAAAATTTATGATCAGTTACTTTGATGTTATTTTCCAAAGACTGGACAACTCTCAACCACATCAATGCCATTTGTAAATTTTGATTTTGCTCAGTATGTAACCAAGTGACCTCGCCACCTATGTCTATGGAAATTGGACTTACACCACTTTCATAATCAATCGCTATGCAATTTCTTTTATTGACCAATTTTAAATTCAACAAAGCATTGACACTTTTTAAGATATTAAATATTAACTAGTTATAAGTAAAAAGTTTACACTAAATTAATCACAAATTATGCGATATTTCATTTTTTTATCAAAATGGACTTATACCACTTTCAAAATAAACAGTCCCTACGATACGATTGAATTTTCAGTGCTATTTTTCTTGGAAACCCTATAAGTGGGCATACAATATTTGTGCAGTAAGCCATCAATGTACAAATATACATATTTTTTCTTTTTTATTTTATTTAGAAAAAGTTACAATCAATTCTAAAAAAAAAGAATACAAATATACATATCATTAATAATCTTTAAGTTTTTAAACTTAAAAATTTTTTAAGTACTATATATGATAATCAATACAGTTTTATTTTTTAGATTGCTATGAAAAAGGTTATGTTTAAAAATCTGAAAAACATTCTCTTTTTTGAAACCTAAAGTAGGACGATCCCATCAGTGACAAAGTTCTCTTGATTAATATTGCTGTTGAACTTTTGTGAGGAGTGAGTACGTGTGTATGGTGTGTGACTGCAAAAATTTAATCCTATATATTGTAAATGTTCCTTTTAGGATTGGTCGAGGACGATTTCTTCGATGTTTCTTTGTGTGTAGTGTGCGCAAACAGATGGTCCTGGATAGGTTGAATTAGGATAGGAGAACCAGGTGATTAGTAAAGAGTAAATCAGACTGTTCGACCGCTTCGCGGGGAGATGCGTTTGCGATGAATCGCGCCAACGAGAGGCGTAAATTCCCGTTACGATCTAATGACCGACGCCACGAAGTGAGCCGATCCCCTACTTAGGTCAGGATAATAGAGATAGTTCATATGTATATCACTATGGTAACAGATTAAATATACTATATATTTCCAACAACTCTTCTCGCGTAAAGTACAATGTTCATAGAGAATCACGTGGTACGTTTCGATGTCGCACGAAATAGAGGAGGAGACGCGTGATTCGAGTAGTTATGACTCGCAGTTAACAATGTGTCGCTGGGCAACCCTGTGCCGTGTGAGAATTAAGACTCAGTTAGATTTGTTTTCATTTATTTTGAGGCGCCATTTGTGGAACCACACTTCCATAAAGTCGAGGCCTCGCTGGAGAGTGGAGGAGGCAATAGTCAGGTCTGGGTGGGAAGCTAGTAAAGCTGTATCATCTAATTGTTAAAAATGAAGAGATTTATGGTACCTCCTTAGGTTTATTGTTCGTCCGAGTGAGGGTAGATCGGCGTCTAGCGACCCTTCTCAACGAAGGATAGCGTATGGTTCATGTCACATAGCGTGACACAGGCATATAGACGTGCCTCCAAAACACATAATATATTAAGTTAAATAATTATTTTAAAAAAGAATTATTATATCTTTTCATTTATTGCCTTTAACCAATAATTGTATAATGGCAGAATGTAAAATTTATTAATTTCCTTGGCCCTCAATTTTTAAATAAGTTATATATAGAAAATTGATATGTTGATTTTATTTAGCAAATTGCAAAATCAAATAGTATGTGTAATTTTTGATGAATAAAAGTAACTTTTGGCATTAAATACATAATTACTTTAAAAACTTAAACTTTGATGAGTAAGAAGAAAAGGTACCGTTTTATTTGATGAATAATTTCGGAGACCAAAAGTTGTCTGGGCAGTCGAAATGCATATAGACTAGAAACAATTATGGACATAATATATTATATCTAAAATCATTATTCCAATCAACTGTTTGAGCATAAATATGTAAGTACATATTCATAAAAAACATATTTGTAAAAGTATATAAGTACGTTATATACCTTTTTTTACAAGTTCGAAATTTGCTTGTAATTTATATTTTTATACTTCTACTTGATATTATAGTTTAAATAATTAAATTCACATTAATTATATACTTAATAAGTTCTTTAGACTGTAATAATATTGATACTTTTATAGTTTGTTACTCTTGATCGTCTGTATCGTATCTTCTTTGTGCACCACTGTAATTATATTTATAATTTCATAATGAATTTTTGTTTTAATTCCAATCACTACAAATCTTATTTTTTATTATATTTATTATTATATTCCACGCAGTCGGTAACGTTGGGAATGACACTAATATGGTAAGGATCCCGTCGGTAAAGAGTGTTCTTCTTAAGAAATTCTTCTTAAGAATCATTGATAATGTCGTTGTCTGTAAATATAAGAAATTTCTAGAATTAAAGAAATGTAATTTTCATAATAATAAAACACATAACTTTTAACGAATCATTTTTTTAACACTTCGATAATTATAAAAGATAAAATTATTTATATTGGGACATTATGCTGTGTGGGATATTATTATATTCTTATACAGAGTGTTTACGGTAACTCTGAACAGCCCTTTATATAATATTTCTTAACATATTACAAATACAAGAAATATTTCGTATGAAGATTGTATGGTACAAGCAGGCACATTTATTAATGAAGGCAAATTTTTTTCACACAATTATACGTTTTCCAAGATATGACGTACACGTTAGTTTTTCTAGATAGAACTATATATATATATTTTTTTTTTAATATTTTGATAATTATTTAATAATTCTACTTAAGACGAATTCATTCACTTTTCATCTATACGTCAAGTTTCAATCAATTTTTAAGATATGAGTTTACAAATTTTCTGAGTTTCACGGAAGAAACTTCGCTGAAATAGAAAGCACGGACGAGTCATTGTTCACGCAGCAGGTGCTACGTATTAAACATTGTCTCTTGAAACAAATACGAATAAACAAATACATACAGTAATATAATTCAGATTTTCGTAGATGGCTCTCAATCTCTTAATGACGTTTCATAAATCAAAAATCCAAGAGATTAGTTTTTACCGTGGTTCAATTGGTATTGAATATCACATTTGGGACTCAGCAGCCACTACTGTATGTCGCGTCGGTTAGGATTCTGAAAACCGACTGCTTTGAACATTCTTATCTCTCCGCCGGCAATATAGTTTTCGCTAACGCGATCGGCATTATAGATCTTTCAATCCCTGGTCTAACTACTTATTACAGCTACCAATTTATTTATAATGTAATATTACACAATGTTACAATGTTGTCATTCTCGCATGTTCTCGCAAACGCGGATTCCGAGTTAAGTGAATAACTCTGTGATGGAATTACTTAAATCAAGCGTAAAGGTGTAAAATAAACAATATATGCATTTAGTAAATTGAAATAACAATTGCACATAAGCCAAGCTAACTGGACGTTCTTAGTTGCACGTTGTTCACATATTCTCTATACACACTCTGATTACATCCTCTCTCTTAGTCCACTCTCCTCGTTTTCGGTTATACATGGCTTATACTACGCTAGTCAGCTCAGGATCCAACACCCTGTATACCGTGAAATAGCAGTAACAAATTTTACCATTGCAGTAAGGCACTTGAAACAATTAAAAGTTTCAACAAAAATATTATGTTATTTTTTATCTTCTCTGAGACTGAGACGGCTAGAACGAATTTTTAGTAACAAATTTTTTTTTATTTATTTAATTTGTACTTTACAATTTGTCCCATTGGACATTTGGTAAATTCCGCAACAAATGAGAAAATCATTACGCGTTCTATGTCCGTAAGTTGATCATCCGTTGTTTTAGTCTTATCCCAATTTATGATTGGACTCAGGGCTCAAAGGACCTCGCAGGGTGCTTGAATGAATGTTCAGAAAATAGATAGCAGGCAGCCGTGTCAGTCTTAGAGTCTTTAAGTTATGAGGTAACGATGCTATTGTCACGTAGAAGACACAGAAAATCGCGAAATTAACAAATCATCGGTTGTCTCCTCACGTCGTTTGGATTATTTCACGTAGTTTGCATGTTTCGCAAGTAAGGTGAGAAATTCAGACTTTAAATATGATATTCTATGTAAAATTTATTATACGAATCCAACAGAGTAACGGTCCAGAATGTTAACGGTTTAGGACGTTATAATAGAGCGTGTCGAGTGCGGATTCTGGGTAGGTATATATAAGGTTCTGGGCCCTACCGATGGGCTGCCGCAGGGCGCCGGTTGCTACGTCGATGGCCGCCGTGGCTTGCAGGACGTTTGGCAGGCGTGGCCATCCGATTACCATTTTATGACCATGTATTGTATTTTAGGCCATATTAAAACCTGTCTGGACCTATGGAATCCAGCTATGGGGAACAGCAAGCAATTCCAACATAGAAATACTCCAACGGCTACACTCGAAAACACTAAGAACCTTATTAGATGCACCCTGATACGTTACCAACGAAACAATACATCGCGATCTCAAGATACCTACAGTCAAAGAAGAAATATCCACCTACAGCAATAGACACAGCAAAAGAGTTAGCAACCACCAAAACCCTCTAGTCACTCAATTACTTGACACGACGGACCAGATCCGCAGGCTAAAAAAAAACTATCCCCTAGATTTAAGCACTAGATTCAATTGAATCAAACATCCATTAAACACTTAAAACCCACGACATTGTAACACAACAGCTGAATTACTGAAAATTCTGTAAAGAATTGATTGTAGTTATAAATAAATAAAATAAAAAAAAATGTATTGTATTTTCAAAGAATAGAGATTAAAGTTTTAAACTTTTCAATGGAGTAAAAACAAAAGATAGAAGTACTCGCTTATAAGTATTCTACTATATAAGTGTTACCTTAGTCAAATGTTTAAAGGTTTCTACAAAGAAAATAAAAGTTTGACAGAATGGAAATTTGGAAAATAATGAAAAAATGGAAATTTGTTTGTTGTATTAAAAATACACATTTTTATATTAAACAAATATTTAAAAAAGTTATTGTAGTTGTACCTATAAGACTATGATCTTTCGAAAAAATATTAAGAAATTTACAAATCTCTACAAAAGTAGAGTTATTTTGAGATCTAAATTTACGGGATTTTTGAGTCGATTGACTCCGTATCTCATACTTAGTAATATATCAGAAATATAGAGGCCATACGAGGCACTGAAATGATCGCCAAAAAATTCAAATTTGTACAAAAATAAAAAAATATTGCTGAAGGCACAGTGCTCATTATCCTCGTGGCATTCAAAACTAAATTTAACGAAATAAACAGTACACATTTGGAGAATCAAAGCCTTGTATACGTTTTAGGTGCGGGATCCACGATGTCTGATCTTTTCGATGAAATTTGTAGCGACACAAAGACCATTGCAACCGTCGTCTTGCGTAGCAACAAGACGACGGAAAACAAACTAGAAAAACGAACAATGACAATAAATATGTAACCGCCAAAAGGTCGAATAATAACAGTCAGCTAACGGTCGACCGAGACGCCTTCGACTAAGGCATATACGAAAAGGAGATTAGTATATTTCGAGCGTATCCAGCGATCAATACCGAGCAAAATCTTGAGCGTCCAAAGCGAACTGTATACCGCGATCATCCATAGCAAGCAATAGTCTATAATAAAATGTTATTTAATTTACATCAATAATCATTCTTGCACACTTTAAATACCACCTCACAAATTAAACAATGAAAATTTTATCTGATCTTTAACGCTTTCGCTGCGAACAACGCCTATAGGCGCTTAGCCATAGTCGCTCTCTCCGAGCGAACGCCTATAGGCGCTCAGTTACAGTATCTTTCTCACAGCATCGTGCCATCCGCGCTATCGATCTGCCACAGTCACGCCGGCTGCTCAGAGAGCAATTCGTTTCTGAACGCTTCGCAGCGGAAGAGTTAACGACTCATAATGCCGGCAGAAGGTTAAGGAATGTTAGAAAGAGCAATGACTTTATGCATAGACGATTATACAATATGAACTTTGCATCTTATGGGACTTCGTGTCCCATTCTGAAATACCAATCGTGTAAAAAATCAAAGTATTTCTTATGCCCTCTACGATTTACAGCGATGAATGCAGGAATTATGTTCAACCTAACTAATAAAATTGATAAAGTTGTAGACGAGTGTTATAAAGTCAATAGGAGTAAAAATCTGTGGTAAAAATACTCCTCTGATTATACATTACACGTAGTTACGCGATTACACTAGAAACGATATATTTATACATTATTATGCATATTTATGCATTACATCGCGGTTTAGAATATTTAATGATTTGACGACAGCAGTTAAATTTCCATATAAGAAAAGTTCAATTATACATCAACTAAAAATGTATATATCAATTTATATTTTCTGCTACAGCATAACGGAGATATTATCAATTTCTCAGATCTTTTTTAAGTATAAAAATTTAAAGTACAAGTATACTTTATATTTATTTAAACACAATCTCACTAAAACGGCCTTTATTTATCCATATTATTACAATAATTGTTTATGTAATATAAACCATACATCATTGATAATTTTATGGTGATTTAATAAAATGGGAAAGTACAAGTATGTATACAGTGTGAGGCACATATGAATGAAATCATTTCGATTACTGCATAACTAACAATTTTACTGAAAAATATTTCAGATAAAAGTTGAATGGTTTCAAGGGGAACATAATTTGACGTTATTAGTTTTTGGTAATTATTACCCTTATTCACCAATTTCAATGATTTCTGAATATGTCGTCGCAGGCATGATTTTAAATTACTTTTTCCTGTACATGCATGTAACCGCAACTCGGTTCCAGATATGTATTTCCGAGATATTCGTAAACTGAAAAAACTGTCGTTAGTGGGCATTGAATTCTGCCAATATGTGCGTACCTGTGACATAATTGGAAGTACAGCTGACATGTTCGATACTTGGCGATTTGTTTATTGTACATTGATCACTTTATCTTTGTATCATACTTTACGAATTTAAATAAATAGCTACGAAAATCTTATTCACACTGCAGATGCGATGCTGTAAAAAATACGTTTGAAAAATTTATTTCATTATAGATATGGTTGTAGCATAAAGGTTTTGATTCTCTGCGAGTTTGCATCTTTGAATCTCTCATTTATTTTCTACCTGTATTAAAATTGTTAAAAAGTTAAGAAATGTAACCATAATGAAATTATATGAATTTCTAATGTATTTCATGCATTAATTACCATCAGTTGCTAAAGATTTTAGCTAAGTGAAAAATAATTCATGTATGCAGGCGTTGCCGGCAGGATTGAAAAAATTAACCCAAACTCAATACATTGACGATATTCATTTCTAATTGAGTTATAACATATATTTCTTATAGACTCGCGTATGTACTTATACACGGGATTTCTATCCAAAGGATCGGCGGAACACACAAGTTCTCCAAACCTTGCTTTTTAAAAGAGAATAACTTTTCTAAAACTAGCCCGAACGGTTTGTTTTTTTTTGGGGGGGGGGAGGGGGAGAGAAGTTAGAAGGATTAGTTTGCTAGATAATATATCAAGAAAATTTTGAGAGAATTACAAGTGTTCGAAATTGCGAAGAAAACAGTAACTTTTTATTACCTTTTTATCTGAGCCTGTAATGAAAATTTAAACAACATATTTTGAAAGGTTATGTCTACTACATACATATTAAAAATTTCATCGAAGCTTGTTATTGCTGCTATGAGCTACAAATGGTAAAAAATCACGAAAATCGCAATTTTCTACGATTATAATTATATTATATTTTAAATCTACATTTTTGTTCACTTTTCAATGCCTGTTGCTTGTTTCTGCATCAACCGATTTCGATGAAATTTTCAGCATGTATATAGGTAACATAACTCTTCAAAATGTGTTGTTTAAATTTTCACTACAGGCCCAAATAAAAGAGTTGTCAAAAGTGACCTTCATTTTTTTCCTTCGTAATTCCAATCAATTGCTTTTTTTCAAAATTTTTGTTTACGCGTCATCTATAACAACAAATCCTTTTAACCCCTCAAAAAATTCACGTTGTTAAGTCTAGTTTTAAAAAGGTTTCTCTATTTCGCAGACCGTTCCAATAGTTTCGTGAGCAGTGATAGCGTGTATGCTATAAACAAAAGAGATGAGTTAGATTTGGACCAAATCAATGTATCCGGTCGCTGCAAATCGCTGGCAATCAATACTAACGCATACACTACTACGGCCGCACAATTGTAAGCAGAATTCACTATAGTGGTATCGGTAGCTTTTGCGAATATCGGGAACTGGGGCTGACCGATGAATGGTCTTCCGACAAGTTTACAGGAAAAGTTATTCAGAATCATGCGCCTGTAAAAAATTACTAAAAACAAATTCAAGACAGTCACGTTTACATCACGTTCTCTAAATTTGGAAATGCCGAACTCGCAATGGTTTTACTTCGACGTTCGTCCACGTTAACGATTGTACAAAGAATAATGAGTACCCTCGGAGTTACAGCCGCAAAAAATGTGAAGCCCGCTAGCTTATGCACTAAAAAGAAAGAGGGAATAGTTTACGACACCCTCAAGTGGCTTTGCTATCTCTTCTTAGAATCAGGGATGACGCAATCCAGGTAATCGCTACGAGCGTTTGAAATCTCACGTTTTCAGGCGTCGCAATCGCAAGATGTCGGGGCTGGCTGGCCCACAGACCATGCGGGTGAGGGCTTAATTTTGTTGATGCCTTTCCACAGCCGAAGGTGACGAAAGCCGGACGACCGTTTCAGGCGTTCGAACTTCACATTTTCGTACTATCACATTACATTAACTATTATTATTGCATTATTACATTATTACGTTACTATTATGTTATTATATTTTATCGGAAAAAATTAATATAGAGCTATGTTTAATTTGATCCCGCTAATTGATCATTTGGATCCTGTGGTCACTGTGTAGCGACGTGGTAAATATAGTACCGAAACAATTCTGTCGAGAGGTCAATTATTGAGATTTCCAGATCATGATCTTATTTTATATTTTGTTTCTATACATGTGTATAGTTACAGAACGTAACGTAACGTAAGAAGACAAATTCAACGATATATAAACGTGTTTGCTAATCATATACTACTACGGAGAAAAACGAGTTACAAAAACAAATGATTTTCCCTATTATCCGATCGATTTCAAATTTTTCCCAGATTACTCTTTCAGACAATGACACAATTATAATGTTAATATTTTAATATTATAACGTCTGAACGTTAATTTTTAGTAAGTGTAATTATTCTACTGTCCATTCTACTGTATATATTTATGAGGGAATGATACAAGGTACAAGTGTGGAAGAATGAATTCGTGTGAAATTGATAGGAGGATTCCGAGAAAATCAACAGTCTTCCTTCCCGGAATTCCTTGGTCACAGTAGTCAAACGATAAAAAGAAGTCAAGCAGTCTGATTGTAACTTGCTAGGAGAGAGCATTAAATAAATTCGGGTACCGATTTTTAGCGAATGTTTCTATTATACGCGTGAACTGTCACAGAACATACATAAGTACTGGTGCCACGTTTCTTTTTCTTTTTTATTTAATTTGTCTTTTTTACAATTTGTCCCTTTGGACATTTTTTTTTATTTAGAGGACATTTACAATCGATTCAATAAAAATCTTTGGACATTTGATAAAATTTTTTAGCTTTGTATTGAATATTATGTGGATGGCTACCCCCAGCGGGATACCATCTTCGTGTTTGTCTAATTTATCTCCTTAGTGAGGTCTGCGGGGTGTTTTCTTTTTAACCTTCCATTTATGTTGCGGGTGTTGTTTGTTTCAGCAGCCAGCCGATTTGGATGTGTTGATATTCTTTCCTTTTATTTTTCTGCGTATCTGCTAATTTTTTCCTTGACCGTTGGTATTTTTAGGTCTTTGCGTATATCCTCGTTTCTAACATACCATGGGGCGTTGACTATTGTTCTGAATATTTCGATTGTTTCGATTGTAGTGAGTTTAATTTATTTATATGGCTCATTGCTGCTGTCCCCCATAGTGGTATTCCGTACGTCCAAATTGGTTTTATGATCGTTTTGCATATTTTTAATTTATTTTCTATGTTGAGTTTGAATTTTCGACTTGTTAACCAGTATATTTGTCTCTTTATTGTCTATATCTTGTCTACTATTGATTTAGTGTGCTGTTTCCATGTAAGTTGTGAGACTAAGTGTAGTCCTGGGTATTTAACTTGCTTTGTTTGTATTATGTGCGTGTCATTCAATAGGATATTTGGTGTTTTCCGTTTTCGTAGTGTAAATGCAATATGGCTGCATTTATTAGGGTTTGCTTTTTATTTGTTTATTTTGCAGCTATTTTTCTATTTTTGTGATATGCTCTTGCAGTAATGTGACTGCTGTTTCTGGATTAGTATGCCTGACTAGTACAGCCGTGTCGTCCGCGGAAGTCAGTATTTTTCTATTGGTAGTTTTTTGTATGTTGGCCATGTATAGTGTGTATAATATTGGTCCTAAGACGCTTCCTTGCGGAACCCCTGGCTTGATGTCTTTAACTTCAGAATATGTGTCCTTAATTTTTACTATGAAGGTTCTGTTGCTTAGTTATGATTTGAATAATTTGTAGATTTGTTCCGAGAATTGTTTTTTGATAGTTTGTAAGAGCCTTTCATGGTTTATTTTGTCAAAAAAACTGGTGCCATGTGAAACAGAATGCTGCATACGTAGTAAAAATGTGTGTTGTGCGTGTAAAATCTTTACGAGTGTGCAGTGACTAGGATACAGGACGAAAATAAGACGCATAGTCCAGTCGAAGTAACGTCTTTGCAGGAATAAATTGATAGCAGAAATGATTTTGCAGAATCTGATTCAGTACGATATGTAGAACAAGCGAAAATTTTACTCTAGTACGTTGTAAACAAATGTTGATCAAATGCACGACTTCTTTTTACATTTTACTTTATATCTCAGAAAGCATCCGTCGCACGTAACCAGGTTTAAGTGGAAAGTTGTAACTAATAAAGTTATCTTTAAAATGAGCCCTATTACGTTACGATGAGAACAATTGTTAAATTGTAGATTAGTAAAAAGTGGGAAGAAGTCCGTTTTTCTTAAATCCTTTATAATTTTAGTTAAAATTGTCGTACATTATCGAGGCTCTCTGGTAATTAAGTATTTGTCATACCAAAACAACTGTGTACGAAATTTCGAGTTGATCCTGTTTATTAGTTTTTGCACAATTTGTCAACTTGTGAAACGGGAAATTCTAAATTTATAATTAAAATTTATGAGCTTATCTCAGTTTATCTTCGGAGCTTGTACGCTTTCCGAAAGACAAATGTTTCGATATTCAAGCGAAAAAAAAAATGTTTTCATTCAACCGCTTGTCTAAAAAATTAAAAATTATTATTATTTTAAATTATAATTTTTGTCTAGTTGTAAAATGCAATAACTTTTGCATTTTTATTCTATCGTAGCGGAACCTGTTTCTATCTATTTGTATTATATGTGAATTTTTTTCGTATGGATTGGATGCCCATAAAGGATAGAAAAACGTTTATAAAGTTGCTTCATTTTCACAGTGGGCGGTCAAAGTGTGATTAGACTACTTCAGCGTAGCGTGTGGGGCCGTTGAAAGCTCCGCGTGCTGTTTCTGAGTCAACTGCGCGAGAACTGTAACTCAAATTACACGGGAAAAATCGCACTATCTCGGTAGCAACTATAGTACTTACAAAGACAATTGCTGTTTCAATTTAGGGTTACTTGAAAAAAGAAAACGGTTATTAACATCTGTTTTGTTGTTCAATTTATTTAAGGGCTAAAAATGAACCCCAAATTCTATTTGTATTCTTTTTTCATTTATTTATGTAAAAATTATACTTTAAATTCAAATTATCAATCAAATCACATTTCTTAGAACAAGGTTTTGGATTGATGGAAAGGTGGCTAACAGTAAATGATGCTGGAATGCTCTTACACGAGTTTCGCTAGCTTTCCTTCTTCTAATAGCGTACTTGCTATGAATTGCCGAGAGATTGCCATTATTAAAACGTTAACATTCAATCGCTGCTCACATACCACCGCTGCGCGCGCAGCTTTCACACAACACGCTCACTGCATACGTACATACCTGGTGAAGACTGAAAAAGTAAATTAAATACCAATACTAATTCTAACAATATTACAATGACATTACTTCCATAATAAATATACTATAAATAAATTACTTTTGTAACGATGACATTTAAAAATGATGTTGTTACTTGTTATTATTTAGTTTATTTTTTATTATTGTTATGTTAATATATGTTAATCACCATTTTGCCGAATTTATTTCAAAGTTTCACGTTTAAAAAATTTTTGTAAGTGTAAAATAAATGAACCGCGTTTCGTGTCTTTTTTCTATATATTTACTATTATATTCTTATTTTTATAATCCTTTCCCCATGTCTTCTTTATGAAATATAATTCCTATTTTTCTAAATATTTAAGAATTTATCAAAGATAAATATAAAATTCACATAAAAACAATAATATAATATGATTGAAAAATTAAGTTAAAAATAGTCTTCCTGATAATGTAAGTTAACGTAAAATTAAATGTATAGAAGTATTTTATTAATACATTAAACAGTGAGAACATTGAAAAGATGTAAATTTGTATATCACAGACATGTTTTTAAAAAACCTATAACTCAAAAAGTATTGAAAGTAAACGACAATAGTAAAGATATAACTTGTCACTGACAGCAATATAATTTTGCGACAATAAATTTAATTTTAGCAATAACGATAAATGAAAAAGGATACAAAAAAATTTGTTCATTTTCAACCTTTAAATAACGTTCTACAAGAAAATAGGTATTACCAATGTCTTTTAGAAAGCGTAGAAGCTGGGGGGGGGATTGAAATAGGCTTATACATTTTTATTACAAATTTAAAATCTCCCGTTTTGTAAATTAACAAATTGATTGTGAGAAAAATTATAAACGGGACAATTCCAAATTTGGAACAGTATTTTGATATAATTAGTACTTATGATACATAGTGTAGAATAACGGACTACTTCACACTTTTTATTAATTTGTAACTTAACAGGTTTACCGTAACGTAATGTGGCTCTTTTTAAGGATAATTTTATTAGCTAACTCCCTACCAAAATATTTTTACATGCATCAAATAGTTTCCGAAATTAAAGCGAAGTGTAAGAAATAGTCATGTTTTTAATCGTCGTTTATCGATATTTGTTTAAAACGCACCGGAGGAAAAGAGTTTCAAAGTTGCTTATGTTGTTCGAAATATCGTCCTGTGATCAGTTTCTGCAAAAACATTTCTATTATCAATTTGTTCCTGAAATCACCTTTTTAAGGCTTAATTCAACTGGTTAGTGTGGCAGATGGTTAAAGTAGTGAAGACAGCATCACGCGGCGGCTATTCTTATTGATACATTTCCATTTTTTTTTGTGCTATTCTATTTTATTGAACATTACTTTATTGTTACGTAGAAAAAATGTTTAATTAGCTACTCATTCAAGATCCTATCTTACTTGTATATTTCCACTACCCTTGTAACTTGAAAAATATTGCTTGTTACAATATTAAAATATTAAAAGATATTAAAATATTATTTATGTTAATAATTATACTTTCAGATTATACAAACTTTTTTAACTTGTCAACTATTTTTAAAATTTTTAAAGAAGAACTTTTTCCCTAAGCTGTCGGATAACTATCATCATATAACATCACACTATTTTTCTCAAATAGTGCTTTTTTAGATAGATTGGAAGTCAATTAGTTAACTCTAGATAGTTAGAAAAATTTACCAAATGTCCAGTTGGACAAGTTGTAAAGTGCAAATTAAAAAAAAAAAGAAAAAAGAACTCTAGATTATTGTGAATCACGATGTTGGTGAGACTGGCTTAACCTTTGCCTAATAAACTCGTAATAATGTGCACCCTTGCTCACCATGGCAAGACTCGCGAGAGAACGTCATTGCATCCCTTTCCTTTAACTTAGGTATTCTATAAGTATATATGTATAGTCAGAAATTTAAGAAATATTAATTCTTGTCACGCAGTCTTAGAAAGCGCTTCGATAAATTAATAAACGTTTTTTTGAAAATTATGTTACTTCAGTGAAACATAACATAATATATTTTATCTACAATACATTTCACGATATGATCTAATCTTCTTATGAGACTAATCAGTTTCATTACGAGAACGATTGGCGTAATTGAGATTGCTTCTCATCGGAAGTTCTTCATCGAATCTCTATGTGTCGTTCATAGTGAGGTTTTGAAAGGTCTTTTTCTCCATTTCAATCTACAAAAGTCCGTATAATGCTCCAACTGTGCTGCTTCTACATTAAGACGTGGTTTGTATCGTATTTATTCCCTTTGTATTTGATTTCTATTTTTTGTAAATCTCTGATGGATGTAATCAACCTCATACCATGGTGCATTTTCTATTATGTATTCGTAGTGCCTTATTTCGAATTGCTATAATATTTAAAAAAAAGTGAAACTTTAAAAGTCTTCAGAAAGTTAATAAAAATGTACTTATCATATGTTTTTCTATAATCTCCAATTTATTGTAACCAATATTATCTTACAACTGCTTTAAATACCGATCACATCATCTTATAACTTAAAGCATTGTCTCCCGAAATGAATAATAAATTTAATTTCCTTCGATCAAATAAATTTTCCAACGACGAATTTAAAAAAAAAAGAACTCGTTGATATCTTATGTATGTGGCAAAATTGCAATTGTAATATTGACAGCTGTATCACGTTAAACGCGAATTGGGCAGCATATTTGAAGTTTCGCTTTGATACAGATTCTGATCAATATCACAAAGCAATAACATTCAATACTGGTCTGTATTTACGTGCGTACATATATCGGTTTCAATTTGTTATTAAAGAAAGTATTGAAATAAAATTGCATGACCAATATCCTGTCACGAAAATTTCATGACTGAGACACAAAAAAAGGCTAGTGCGATTTCTCGCACTCGTTATTCCGTTCTTTATCGAGAATTAATTTACACTTGAATAATAGTAGATGATAAATTTATTATAACCGTTAATTTTACAATAATGACAATACAATATCGAGTTTCGGTCAAGACTGACTGTCTTGGAATGAATACCAATATTTATATTCCAGCCTAATCATTATGAAAAATACGCTGGGGAGGAAGTCCCGCGTTAGGCCATTCATTTTTTCTTTTTCTTCGTCGCTGGCAGGTAGTAGGGCTAGAGGTTCGTCAGGTATACGTGGTTTCGTTCCTGTAGGTTGTAAGACGTGTGTCATCCTCTCTCGTCTGACTGCTGTTGTGAAACTCTTATCTTCGGTGAATATAAATGAGTTGCTTTCTGTAGTTGAGGGGTCTCTAATGTTTATACCTACTCTTGCTAGACTTTTCTCTAAAATTTCTATTCCTCTAGCTCGCTTCTTGTTTTCTTAGTTCATCATTTGGGTAAGGTCGTTTATTTGGTCTTGCATTCTTCGGGACGTCAGTTCATATCTTTCGTTTTGTTTCTCCATAGCGTCTAAGATTGCTCGCGTATTTGAATCCATTCCAACGGTTGTTACTGAATGAATCGAATCACTGTCTCCGCCAATTGGTATTATTGTCACTAGTTCGTTTGAGTCTTGACTATTAAAACTTGCGCGTCTCACGCGGTATTTAGCAAAGGAATCCAGACTTTTACCTTTGATTCGCCGTAGCAAGGGCTTGCTTGTAGAGAAGCTTCCAAATCGGTGGTTCACTGAAGTTTCTTGGATTCGATAGTTGGGTTATCTTCAGAGTAGACTCGTAGTCCCAGAGAGTGACTCTCACACGTAGTAGAGGCTCCTTTGTTCACTCTAAGAGATATGCCGCACTATCCTGGCAGGATCGCCAAAATGTCACGTACATTTCGTGACTAAAACACAAAAAAAGGCTAGTGCGATTTCTCGCACTGGTTATTCTGTTCTTCATCGAGAATTAATTTACACTTGAATAATAATAATAGATGATAAATTTATTATAACCGTTAATTTTACAATAGTGACAATACAATATCGAGGTTCGGTCAAGACTGACTGCTTGGAAATGAGTTCCAATAATTATATCCTAGACTAATCGTTATGAACAATACGCTGGAGAGGAAATCACGCGTCAAACCATTGTTCGAGGCGGGTGCTTATCAGATGGCGACCTTCCCATCGGCCATCGGAATCCGGTTGACGAGACCCTCCCGTCTTCGGATGACCATCTACTTTTTTTTCTTTTCTTTGGGGGGTGTCACAATTCCAACGTTAAGTTTTCACTTATTTTTTTTATTTAATTTGACCTTTTACAATTTGTCTCTTTGGACATTTGCTAAATTTGTCTAGCTTTATTGTTAAATAACATGTGGTTGGCTACCTCCAACGGGATACCATCTTCGAGTTCTCATATGTACCTCATTTTTTTTTCATAATTGCTATCTTGAATAATACAACGTAATTTTTTTGAACTGTCAGAGTTGTTAGCGAATTACAATGAAATTATTCACATTCTTACAAACATCGAGGCCCTTTTCCTATTTCGTTCGCTAATTTTCATTTCTAACATATTAAACATTATCTTGTATGTCGTACTTTAGTATTTATCAACACTAAACCTACCGACATTTCTTGTATACTTATTGACCGCAGTGGTAGGTTTAGTGTTAACGATCGTTTTCTATAAATTTTTTTATTTATTTATTTAAGTAGTTTACAACCAATTTTAAAAAGAATTTTAAGTAAGTTATGCTAGCGTGTTACAATGTCATGAGTATAAAGAGTTTATTGCATGTTTGATTTTAATTGAATCTAGTGCTTAAATCTAGGGGGTAGTGTTTTTTAGCCTGCGGATCTGGTCCGTCGTGTCAAGTAATTGAGTGACTAGAGGGTTTTGGTGGTATTTTCTATAAATTGACTGCTATTAGCTGATTTGCTCTGCTGTGAATACTTCGAATTTAAGAATAAGGAACGAGGAAAGCAATTGAGATACAATAAGGCACCTCATAGAAGCCATATTTAGATGGACCAATTTAAAAAAATAAAAATTAATTTAACTCTTTTTTAACTCTTTCAATTGTTTATGTTAGAGACGAAACTGATCGCTCCAAGCAGATCCTAATGTTCCCTGTGAATTGATTCACTGATGACACAATTATTTATAAATCGCCGAAATAAAAATTCGTATTTTTTATTTCACTCTTATAAGGTTGTTTTAGTTCGATCATTGAGGTTCTTACGATCAAAATGATCGGTCAACTGTACGAGGAACGGTGTCTAGGTTCGTTCGCAAACAACGTTTTAAGATTACATTAAATACTAATGTTAAATTTGTCATTTACAGATACGTTCGACTTCTTATTGCACTAACCTAAACAACTTCTGTCCTTTGCTGACTAATCCAAATGGATTCAGGCACAGCACTATGAGGATTAAATTAATTTCTATTCTTTTAAACTGTCTTGTTGTATCTCAGCTACTTTCCTTGTTTCTTATTCTTATATTCGACGTATTCACAGCACAGCGATCCAAAATCAAGCAATAGCGGTTAATTTATAGAAAATGTAAGAAATTAACCGAACGAGCTCAAGGCAGCCGCGTTTATACTATGTTCTCTATTTGGAAATGCCGAATTCGCATGATTTCACTTTGACGTTTGTCCACGTTGACGATTGTACAAAGAATAACCGAATATATTAAGAATAACTGTCGCAGTCGCCAGACATCGATACCCGCTGGCCCATACATCATACGGCTGAGGGCTTAAATTTATGGCACCCTTAAGTTTTGACGCTTTCTCTTTCCACAGCCGAGGCTGACGAAGGCCAGGCGGCCATCCCAGACGTACGGACTTCGCATTTTTTTTTTACAAAAGCGACCGTTAATAAATTTTGAAGTTCGGTTTAGGAGAAAATGTTTTATACGTTAAAAAAGAAAGTTAACAGTTTCATTGTAATTCGCTAATAACTCCAGAAGTTGACAGTAATTTTAGGTAAAAATAAAAAATTACATTATAGTTACGTTTCAGGTAAGCATAATCCAAGATATCAGTAATTAAAAAAAAAGCTACTTGTAGGAATATAATTGGGTGCGTTTTCTTATTTGGAAGCTTCGAAAACGCGTAGGGATATGAAATCGTCCGGTAAAACTATTTTTTTTAATATATATATAACGTTTACTGCCCAAGAAAATATAGGTTACATATGTATATTCTCAATAAACAAAGAATTTCAGCTTGGAAGTGGTTTTGGCAGAAGTATCGTTACGTGACGGTACGACATAGTCATACAATGGTGTAGGATTAACATTAAAGGATTTACATTTTTTACGTTACAGTTGATAATTGAATTAAAACCGCTCAAAAGCAGCAGTTTTATATAATATTGGCTTTCCTTTCTTCTTTTGTCCTGAAAACTTGCTGGCAAAACTGGACAAATCGATACCCTACTTTTGGTTCCTGTGGGGCTGAGGTTCTGAGGAAAGGGGGAGGAGAAAGGAGAGAGCGGAAGGGAAGAGGCGGGGAAGGTGGGGGATGTCTGTTGAGAATTGTGGATCGTAATTACAACGTAATAACAATGTAGGAAACACTTTCTTAATTTGTATTAATAATAATAAAATAGTTTACTCCTCATTAGATACGTGGTTTAAGATGTTCGTGGATACATTCTTTTAGCTTCACCTTTTCTCTCTCATGCTTACGGAACCGCTATATTCATCTGTTTCTCTAGACGCTGCGCACGCACCCACCCACGCACTCACGCACATATGTGCATCATTATTGCGCGGCAGATCAGGTGTAGCACACAAAATTACATATATTTTCATAATGTCATTTAGATTTATTTACAATATTTACACTTATCAGTGGACTGCGGTGACGTCGTGGTTAACGTAGACAGCTACAAACTCAAAGAGCCTGTGTTCAATTCCTAGTCGTAGCTTTCCTACTTTATATTAGGTTGCCCGGAAAGGTTTCTTTCGTTTTACAAAGAAACAACGGAAGCACGACATTTTTTGTTTTATATTATTTTATCGAATTACGTATGATCGTGATAATAGGAACAGAACAAAATGGATCATACATCATTCAGTAAAATAATACAAAACGAAAAATATCGTGTCTATTGTTTTCTTATAAAACGAAAGAAACTTTTCGGACAACGTAGTAAAAACAAGATTATATTTTTCGATACATAAATTGATGTATAATATTAGCCCGTTAAGTAAGAAAACTATTACTTTCTTTTGAGGAGATGTAAACATTTTATAGGCGTATGTTAACGAGTACCTATATCGACATTTACGTTTAATGATGTAGATCAACGCTACTGCTTATTTAATAGCGTATATTCAGCAAATCGTAAATCGTTGATAATATTAGTAATAATAATTACTAATTTCTTTCGACTTTTACTTTCTTCAACATATTTCAAAATTATTTACATCGGCGAGGTTGCCATTCTCAATAATTAATCAAAATTACTGTTCCTTTTTTGTTTAATAAGACGAATTATAAGAGATACGAGAAAGAAGAGAAAAAAAGAAGCCAGTTTGTGTATATGTATTTATTCCTATATTATATAATTTTATAAATATCAATTTAATTTCAATTGAAGTTTTACACAGATTATTCGCGTATCAACCGATAAACACTCGCAATGATAAACATCCGCTGATATACAGAACAATATCCGCTGATATAAATCGGAATATCTTCATTATTAATGGTTTTATGAAAAAGACTACACAGGACGAAGTTATACTATTTGGAGGAATACACGCAGTAGTAGATAATGCTTTTTCTTAAGGTCATTTTTAAATAAGATTTTAAGATCATTTTTTTGTGGGACCATATATTTGTTTAATACATTGATCGATACATTTCGATATTCCCTTTAAAGATTTAATTTAACATTTTATTTGAACTCCAATTTTTCAAATTGAAAGTATAAAAGTCAAAGAGGACGTAAATACAAGAATACCATTTCGCGTCTTCCCTTGTCTTCCATATACAGTAGAACCTTGATGACGGGAACTAATAATGATAAATGTGTGTGAATAATACAACAACAGCTTTTTCTGTACTCAGTGTCATATACTTCAAACCAAATGGTACAAGGGAACAATTAAACGCCATATAAAATCGTACGTGTCCCACGCATTTCTTATCGCTAAATCATATTGTATTTCTTAATATATACGTCTAAATAAAAGTAATTCCTGCGTGTTACTTTCGTTTTGTACTTTAAATCATTCAAGCCTTTCCTTGAGAGCTATTTTATTTCTTCACACACGTTGTCAGTAAATTCGTTTGTTCCTGCACCCGGAGTTTCGTTTACATCCTGAATATCGTTGATATCTACTTCTACGTCGCTTTTATCAATTTCAAACCACTTTAGCACAGAGGCTCTGCAGTACTCTTCGTATCCTGCCAGTTTACGCAGTACTTCCAATGCTTTAACTGCGTCACTTCTGTATTTGTCACGATCTTGCGCACTTATTCTGATTTCATCCTTCAAAAGATTGCACCACGCGTTTGTTATTATTCTATCTCTAAGACGTGACCAAGTTTCACCTGCCACGCGACAACAATCGCTCAAGGTTAATTCATTACGGTTTCTTACCACATTTTCCTTCGTATTGAAGTGAGATAATGGCATTATTATTTCCAACCATCTTTTTCGGTACATTCGTTTGAAACATGTGAGTATTCCACGATCCATTGGTTGCATGAGTAATGCAACGTCAAATGGAATATACATGATTTTAACAAATTCATCTTTTGTACTTACTATTCCGCTAAGATTATCCGAGTGAGTGTTATCTACCAATAACAGAGTTTTCTCTCTCTTGCCGTTTTTCAGTTGTCTTTCTTTAACTGATTCTAAGAAACATTTTTCGAACCATTCATTGAAAATTTGACTGTCCATTAAAGCCTTGGTGTTAGCTTTGTAAGTTGCTGATATTTCATTCATATCAACATGATTGAAACATGTAAGATCGAAAATTGCGCCGATTACTAGTACCGGCAACCTGTGAGATCCAGTAGCATTTGTACAAAGCAATGTAGTAACTTTATCTTCCCACCTGTGTCGTTTTGTTTCAAATCTATCAGGGTCAAAGATGGCATTTTGATCTGGCATTGATTTCCACATTAGTGTTGTGCAATCGGCATTGTAAACATTCTCCAACTGGTACCCCTCGTCTTGCAGAAAATTTTTAAAGTCAGATTTGAAGGTATTTGCAGCAGCTTCATTTGGGGTTCGAAAATCTTCACCGGTAGCCTCATTATGGATACGTTGACGTTCTATAAATTTTTTCATCCAACACACACTGGCTTTAAAATTAGGATCTCCGTTTAATTCTGCATTAAATTCCTGAGCTTTTTTGCATAGCATTGGTGCTGTTACTCGTAAGTTTTTATCTTTACACCGTACGTACCACTTGCAAAGAATTCTGTCTAAATCTGTAATTTGCACCGGACTTGAAACATCTGTGGAACTTCTATTAGCCTTAGGGTGGATCTCGAAATATTTTTTTACGTAGTCTTCTCTTTGTTTTACACGCCTGATGGTGTGAATTGAAACAGCGTACGATTTTGCTACGGTTTTGTAAAACTTTCCACCTTTCAACTTCTGAAGAATTTCGTATTTTTGATCATTTGACAAATCTACTAATTTTCGTTGAGGCACCATTATGGTTTGGAACGTTTCGAATGTATATAACTCACTGAAATGTTGTAACGAGATCTTCTTTCGACAGTATTGTACGAATTCGACACTTTGGAGTGTTACAACAAGAATAGTGTGTCCTGGTTTTGGGGATGGTTTTATAGTCAGGCTGGGTCCCTCTGGAGGGGATTCGTCGGGCCCCTACCTCAACTGGCCATCTATTGGATGTGGCCATCCTGCCACCATTTGGCTATTGGGTGTGGCCATCCTGCCACCATTTGGCTATTGGGTGTGGCCTGTTAGAGTGGTGTGGTATGCAGGGTGCTTTGTCTATGTAGTTTCTGAGAGCGTATATTCCCCCCTTCTTAGCTTCGCTCTGATCCGTTAAAGCGTACGGCTTCGGTGGGTCTTTTATATTCATTTGCGGCGCTGTTTTGGTGGCATTCCTGTGGGGTTAGGTTGGGGAGGGATAGGTGCCGTATAGAGCTACGAACGTCAATTCTTTCAGCTTGAAGACAGCAGTTGGGCAAGTCTTGACTGTTTGTTAGTTATTAATTTAATAGTTCGATTCTACATTCAGGTGAATTGATTCTATTGTGACTTGGTTGAATTCTTTTACAAATGTGGATGATTGTCGTTCGTTTACAATATTTGTTTAAGTAGTAGTTGACAAAGATATATTATTCTGAGTTGGTTAGTATTAGGTCAGTTTCTGCTATAGGTGCAATAAATGCAGAGTTTTGTTTGGAAGGTATCGGATAAATTTTTGGTACAGTTACCGTATATATAAGTTATATGTTCGTTAAAATGCATGGCTCTGGCGGGTCATCTGACTTGAATGATCCCTTCACAAAATTATCGATCTTATGGTCTTCTTTCTGAAAAGTAAGGTTTCAGTCTGTTATCGTGGATTCTTTGCGTTTGACCATTGGAATATTTAATAAAATAGGTGGGTGGATTGGATGAAAGGATTTCTGCGGGTCCTAGCCATTCGTGGTCTAGTTTGTTGGTTTTGTGATCGTTATGTATCCATACTTTATCTTTTACTTGGAATATCGTTTATGTTTTAATAATTTTTCGCATTTTATCTCCCTGATACCGCTTTTTGTTCGATTCGATGATTTGTCTTGCCTTGGTTATATAGGCATTATGTCGATTTTTCCAGAGATTAAACAATTGTTCTTTAGTTAGACAGAGGGTGCTTAATATTAAGGATAGCATGATAGCTTGTCGTCCAAATGTCAGTTCAAATGGGGTATGTCCGGTCGTTTCGTGT
Organism: Bombus confusus; assembly: GCA_014737475.1. Classification (NCBI taxonomy): domain Eukaryota; kingdom Metazoa; phylum Arthropoda; class Insecta; order Hymenoptera; family Apidae; genus Bombus; species Bombus confusus. The sequence goes on along the minus strand of JACXIV010000018.1, from coordinate 2,791,582 downwards.
ACTGAAGTGTTATATCCCATACATATTAGTTTTACATTTTCGTCCCAATCGTTTCGTCGGTCGGTCGTGCAAGTTCGAATAAGATCTTTTACTACAGCATGTGTTCGTTTAAGGGATCCGTAAGATTGCGGGTGGAAAGAGGTAGTTTCTATGTGTCGGATCTTGAAAGCTTTTTCAAATATACCCATCAGCTTACATACGAAATTTCGTCCCATATCCGTGAAGATATTTTTAACTGCGGAAAATATGTACATATAGTGATCCAGAAGTCCGTTAATGATAGAGTTGGTTGTTTGATAAATTGGTTACCTTAGGTCTGTTAGGTTTTCGAGTTATTGGAGTTGGATTAATTTTCCAATCGATATATTCATCATAATATTGGAACTTTGTAAGGAATGGGATTTCGATTATTTCATCTTCGGTTAAGGGAAAGTTGTTAGGGACTACGTGGAATTGATGATTTTTCTTGAGCGTGGTTAAATTGTAAATTTTGTAGGTGGTGTGTTTGTCATCTCCGGTAGTGATACAGTTGACTCTGGGTGTTTCTTCTGGATTCTCCGTTGTTTGATTTACTCGGGGTGGGATCTGTCCTTGGTTGGTGAATGAAATGTTTCGAGAGTAGCAGTTCTCGGCTGTGTTTGATTCGTGAACACTTGGAACAATTTAGTTTCATGCGGTCGGCTAGTGATAGGTTAGATATAACTAAATAAAAGTTCGTGATCGTGGATTGATAACAATCTTTGGGCGGTCGGTAACACGATTTGCTTCTCGTAACCATTGTTCTCTGTCGGCTGCTAATTGTTGGGCGAGATTCAGATTTCTCGCCTAGCGGTTCCTAGCTACTACCATCTGTCATATTTCGTATCGTAGATTGAGCAAATATATTGTAAGTGCTTCGCGTTCTTCAATATGCATAGCCACGCGTCGTTCAGTTGGCGTGCGATCTTCGTTTTGAACTGCGTAATTTAATTCATTGAAGTGTTGTCGGAACCTGGAGTTTAAAGATTGTATGCTTTCTGTTGCTTCTTGTTTTACATTTTTCAATTTGTCTCTGCAATTACTAATAGTACTTCGTGCTGATACGTGTTGTCTTAAACATGAATATAAGTCTTCGAATGAGTTAATCGTTAGGTATCGTATGTTTCTTTTCGCGTTGTCAGTTATCTTTTCGATGAGTATGAGCTCTCATAAGAGCTCTCTATCACTTGCCTTGCACCTGGCTTGCTTTGCGGACTGATAAGATGATGGCTCTAACACCTACGTCGTCTCAACGTAGTGTCTCAAAAGTACGTATAGATTTTTCTGCTTGGAGGCCTTGTTCTTCGTTTCAGTCCTTTCTTGGTCTATTGTGACGTAACTAGTTGTGACTCGTGTTCTCTGTAGAGTATCTGGTCCGTCAGTTTCGTCTTCCGTTACGTTATCAGCAGCGGTTCCTAAATGGGTGCTCATTTGTGATTGGTCGACACAAAATGAAATTACAAAAATGGGAAGAGTACTTTCAATCAAGGTGACAAGTATACCGCAGCGGGAGATTTTAATGTAAAGCGCAAGCTATGGGGCTCAAGAATTACTACACCTCGAGGTAGAACACTAAAAAAATATATTAGAATTAGTAATCTCAATATATTATCCACAGGAAGATCAACTTATTGACCGTCAGATCTGAACAAATCTCGCGACTTACTTGATTTTGCAGTTATAATAGGATTATATACAAATGAATTAAAAATAACACCCAGTCTTGAGCTTAGCACCGACCATACACCGATAATAATAGAATACACAAGCAAACCAATACTTTATAGTAATTCGCAGTCGCTATGCAATAAAACCACCAAATGGCAAACTTTTAAAGAACTAATAGAGCAAAATCAACTGCAGCAGTCCATTGAAAACACCTGAACATATCGAACAGGCAGTAACAACATTGACAGAAATTATACAAGAAGCATCATGGACAACTACTATTTCTGAACCAAATAACAGACAAATAAAAATAATTCCGCCAGATACCCTCGAAAAAATCAGAGAAAAAAGAAAAGCGAAAGCAAAATGGTAAAAACATAGAACACACGAAAACAAAAAAATATAAACAAACTTGCAAAGGAAATAGAGAATAAAATAAAAGATCATAATAATAACGAGTTCTCAAAATTCATAGAGACAATTTCTGCGCACGAGAATTCCAATTACTATCTATGGAAAGTCACGAAAAAAATGAAACCAATAAAACTAATCCCGGCAATTAGAAAAGCAGATAACACGTAGGCCAGAAGCAACGAAGAGCAGACTGAAGAATTTTCCAATCACCTTTGTAACACATTTACATCACATAATAGTAACAACAGCAACCTCAAATGTCATACAGACGAGGATGCGCAAATTACTAGTACCTCAACTGACAAGCACTACACCATATNCTAAGACAACAGCACAAGAAATTAGAAACATAATCAAGAAAACAAAAAAAAAAAAAAATAAAGCATCAGGAATCGATGGTAAAACTAATCAATGGTAAAACCTTGAAAAACCTTCCTCCAAAAGCGATACGACTAACGACAATAATATTCAATGCAATTTTACGAATTCAATACTTTCCTAATCTATGGAAACTAGCACAGATCATAATGCTATTTAAGTCAGGCAAAGACCCATACTAAACTGCATCTTACAGGCCAATATCACTAAAACCAACAATAGAGAAAGAGAAATTAATACCAGATCACCAATTTGGATTCAGAAAAAAACACTCCACGGTATGGCAAATGTAGAGGCTCATCAACGAAATTCTACTAGCAATAGAAAAGAAACAATACTATACAGCCCTCTTTATGGACTTCGAGAAAACATTTGACAAAGTAAACCATGAAAGTCTCTTGCAAACAATCAAAAGACATTTCCCGGAACAAATCCATCAATTACTCAAATCATACATAAGCAACAGAACCTTTGTAGTAAAAATAAAGGACACATATTCTGAAGTTAAAGACATCAAGGCAGGGGTACCGCAAGGAAGCGTCTTAACCAATATTATACATACTATACATGGCCAACATATCAACAACTACCAACAGCAAAATACTGACATTCGCGGACGACACAGCTATACTAATCAGGCATACTAATCCAGAAACAGCAGTCACATTACTGCAAGAGCATATCACAAAAATAGAAAAATAGCTGCAAAATAAACAAATAAAAAGCAAACCCTAATAAATGCAGCCATATTGCATTTACACTACGAAAACGGAAAACACCAAATATCCTATTGAATGACACGCACATAATATAAACAAAGCAAGTTGAATACCTAGGACTCTACTTAGACTAACAACTTACATTCAAGCAACATATCAAATCAATTATAGACAAAATACGGATAAAAAGAAGACAGATGTTCTGGTTAACTAATTAAAATTTTAAACTCAGCATAGAAAATAAATTAAAGATATACAAAACGATAATAAAAACAATTTGGACTTACGGAATACCACTATGGGGGACAGCAGCAATGAGCCATATAAATAAATTAAACTCACTACAATCGAAACAATCGAAATATTCAGAACAATAGTCAACGCCCCATGGTATGTTAGAAACGAGGATATACGCAAAGACCTAAAAATACCAACGGTCCTGGAAGAAATCGGCAGATACGCAAAAAAATACAAGGAAAGAATGGCAACACATCCAAACCAGTTGGCTACTGAAACGAACAACATAAAAAGAAGACTAAAAAGAAAATACCCCACTGACCTCACTAAAGAAATAAAATAGACAAACTCAAAGATGATATCCCGCAGAGGGTAGCCATCCACATGTTATTTAGCAATAAAGTTAGAAAAATTTACGGAATGTCCAATGGAACAAATTATAAAATACAAATTAAATAAATAAAAAAAAAATGTCTACATCTCCTCTTGACTATTCATCACTCTTATTCTTTTTTATTCACGTCTTCTTTCTTCTTTTTCTTTATTTTCCTCTTTAACAGATATACCTTCCTTCCATTGCCTCAAAGATTCATTGAGTACCTTCCTGTTGTTTCTGCAGTCTTTATTTCACAATTTTTTCCTCTCTGGATTCCACCCTTTCCCTACTTTAACTTTTTTCGTAACAATACATTTCTTTAATTTCCTTGTTAGTTCGGATATTTCTTCTTCTAACTCACTTTATTCGAATCTTAATATTTCTAATCTTTGTATTTGTTGATTTCTCCTACTAATCGATTGTCTGTGTCTATTGCTTGGTGGTCTTTCGCCCTTTTTTCAGTATAGACGTCTTTGTAACTATTCTTATTTCTAAAGGGAAGTAATCTGATTCTGTTCTACTCTTATGCATGTTATCTTCTTCCATGTCGCCTCATTTGATATTCCATAATCTATTACCATGGAACCCATTATTCCGACAAAGGTATGAGCTCCCTCCATATTACTCTCTTCGTTACCGTTGAGGATGCTCCAGTCTATTTTCCCTGTTAATCTTATGAGATGTTTTCTTTAGTTCCTCACATGCTTATCGTTGGAGTTCCTTCTGGCTATCCTCTTCCCCTCCGTTCGTTAAAGTCGCCTCCGATTAATAGATTTTCTTCCGTTTCTCCTATTTTTCCTAATTCCTCTCTTAATTTTGTCGCTCCACCTCTGTTGTAAACTGACATTACTTTCCATTTCTCTGTGTTCAATTTAAATATTATTTGATCTCTGTTGATCTCTTTTGTTCCTCTATCTTTTCTATGTTTCTCCTTATTCCTATTGATAACCCATCCATGCCTCTCCAGCTTGTTTCTTTGCACAAATTTTATTTCCCACTTGTATGTCCCTGATAATTTTTTTCAACTATCTTCCAACTTTTCTCTTCAATCCATGTTTCCAATAAATTAATTGTATCAAACTGTAAATAAGTCCAAATGTCCTCGTTTTTATTAGTTAGTTCTGTTACGCTTCAAAAGATTACTTTCAGTGTTTTATGCTTGTTAATTGTGTTTATTATCGAATTCTGTTTTCTCTGTTTTATAGCGACACAAGACCGTAAATAAAATTCCAGGGTTGAAGCGCACGTGTTGGTTACTAGGCCCGCGAAACGACGTCTGAGGCCAGGATGTTGTAAAAGAAAAAACCCTGGCCAGGGTGTCATGAAAAGATAAACCCTGGGACTTACGAAAAGGCGGAAGGGCCTTCTATAGAAAAAAATCGTTTGCCTCCCCTGGAAGAAAACTTTCTCTCCCAGGGACCTGGGCACCCAATAAACGACGAAAGCTCGGAATAGAGAATTGCAATTGATCAGTCGAGTAGATAGTGAGTACGAGGCAACAGTCCAAGTCAGGCGCAGACGACAGGCGCTAGTAACACTAATAAACATACTGTTAAATTAATACGTTGAATATTCCTTTAGCATCCTTCACGCCCTATATCTCAGTTTCTTTTAGTTTGCTTGCCTCTTCCTATCTGTGATTTGGTTTGCTTTCTTTGGCTCCTTTTGCGTTTCCTGTTTTGGGAGAGAGCTTTAGATCTGTTATCTTATCTTCTCTTTCGCTGTATCTATACTATATGTCATGCGTTTATAGTCCCCAGAATTTGATCTTTGTTTCCTTTTGCTGATCTTCATGTTCTAATGCCTTGCTCATTATATCTTTTTTTTTGTATTTCTTTGTCTTTCTTCATTCTATCTTTTGATATGTATATATCTTTTTTACCTAACAGATGCTTACTTTGCATTTATCGTTTACTGCCATTCTCTGATTTTAGTTTACACCAATTTATCATTTGTAATACCTGTTTCTTGAATTATTTTGACTCTCAACGCGGCTAGTAGAAAGTTCTCCACGTCTCGCACTAAGCTTTTTGCTTCTGAGTCACTATTTCATCGCTCAATTACTGTGCTTTTCCCCTTTTTCCGTTTCTCTTCTTTCAAACATGTTATACAGCTCTTTGTGCCTCTATTCTAGTGAGTTATCACTGTCGATTACCCTGTATTGTTCTTCCTCGTTCTAATTTCAATTTTCCGAAGTCTTACATCTATTTCCTGTATTTTACCGTCGAAATCTTTTTTATCTATCCTACCTTCTATTTCTTTGAATTTCTCTCCGATTCTTTTTTGTATTTCTGTTCATCTCATTCTGTTTTATTCTTCTTATTTCCGTCACCCCCCCCCCCCTTCAAGATGTTTGATTTTTTCCTCAGGTTTGTGTTTTCCATACAATAAACT
>JACXIV010000018.1:2772453-2783329 GCA_014737475.1 Bombus confusus | reverse complement strand
AAAAAAAAAAATATTAGATTTACACTACGAAAACGGAAACCACTAAATATCCTATTGAATAGCACGCACATAACACGAACAAAGCAAGTTGAATACCTAGGACTCCACTTAGACACACAACTTATATGGATTACTTACATTACGTTGCGATAAGTACAATTGTTATCTTGCCAATTAGTAAAAAGTGCGTAGAAGTCCGTTTTCTAAATCGTTTATAATTTAATTTATAAACAAAATCGTAAAATATTGCGATTTTGTGACAAGTACCAGCTATAGCAAAATAGTATGCCAAATTTCGAATCGATTCCTTTGTTAGTTTTTGCACAATCCAATTTTTCAAACAGCATTTTATGACACTTTGTGTACGTCCGAAAAAATCTGAGTTGAACGTTCCATATATATTTAGATATCCCGAGAAGGTCCGCACATTCTCTGTACGTCCTCGTTACGCTCTTTATATATCGTAGGAAGGTTTCATTTACAAAATGGAACATTCTGAGTATGTTCTGTATTAACATTCTCAGAACATTTATCGAATGTCCAAAAGTAATATTCTCTGTACTTTCTGTAAACGTTTACAGAGCATTTGAAGACGCTGTAGTAACGTCAAATGCATATAAGGAACGTTTTCCGAATGTTTCAAATTATTAAACAAAATGTCTCCTACACTTTTTGAAAACGTTTTAAAAGTCTAACACGAGACGATCGATTTTGTCACGTATGTTTGTATATATAAGAGTACATTGAATAAAAATGTCATTTGTTTTAAACACGTCGATTACATACTATAATTACTTGTACATGTAATACTAATACAATAATACTATAATTAAATATATGTACACATAACACTAATACCCTGTACATTACTATAATACACCAGCCTAATTACTGAAAATTCTGAACAGAATTGATGGTAATTATAAAATAAATAAATTAAAAAAAAAAACTACTATAATCACATATATAAGTATACATACACACTATATATATATATATATATATATGTAGGATGGTATAATGCTAATAGGTTCTGTAACGGTATGATTTGTTTAATATCGTTTACGTTTATACAAAATCGAGTATGATACTCCGTTACACGCATTCACTATTCGTCACTAACTACTCTCGGCTCTATCTACGACACGATGGCACAGTAGTCATCACACGACAACGCTATAATAGACTCTGACTCTCCCAACACTCGTTACAATGTTTACTATGCTCTCTTTTTTCACACTCCTTGACAACCGACTAACAGCTACCTCTCATACCATGCCCCTTCCCGATACTACATATATATATATATATACATGTATGTATTTATATATATGTAGTATTTATATATATATATATATATAGTATATTATATATATATATATAAATACTACATAATATAATATACTAAGTATATTATATATATATAAATACTACATATACTATATATATATATATATAAATATATATAATATACTAAAATTGGAACGATGCAGAGAAGTTTAGCATGGCCCCTGCGCAAGGATGACACGCAAAATCGTGAAGCGTTCCACATTTTTGTCTGGAGCCGGGTCACGTGCGTCGGGATTGTACATCGTCGGTCGACCGATTCGACCGATGCTATCCATGCGGCGCAGCAGGGCATCGAGCCAAGGGATGCCTGTCGCAAGTCCCCCGTTGTTCGGTGTGTTCGGATTTTGGAAAGGATCAAAGGAAAGGCACCGAACAGAACGCGAGAGCAGTTAACACGCCCAAGGACACAAAAGCCGGCTCCGCGCAGGTTGCTTCCGGTGGAGATAAGAAGCCGATCGTGAAAAGAGTAGCCAGGAAGAGACAATGGATGTCGAGCCTGCACGGGGCAAGCTCTATGCTGGCAAACCTTAACATCCCTGTGAGTTAGGGAAGCTCTATAGGGAGGCGGCAGGGATTTCCTTATGGATTTCGTCCTAAGTTGATGGAAGGTCAAAGAAGGATGAAGGAATTACTGGGTTGCTTTGGGGATCGGCCCCTCTCAGTGCCCAAGTTATATTTAGACGCGGGAGTGTTCAGGCAGTAATCCGAAAGGGACCCTGGGCCACTCTTGTTGAGCGTCGAGCAGGCCACTGTGGGGTTTTAGTCGGTTAGAGTCCGACATTACCTTGCTGCTTCCCCCGAGAGCGGCCGGGTGTTCATGAGGATTTCCCAACCTAAAAAAAAAAGGTTTTCAGTATTGAGTGCTTTGCGCATACCTTGCGGAGTAGGGAAGAAAACTGAAAAAAAGGCGAAAAAAGGATATTTAGTAGGCTATCTAGATGACAAGGGTATCGCGTGTACGTGCCGATCGTGAGAGACGTAATATTGAACCACGACGTAATGTTTAAGCCCAAACTAGTATCGACAGAAGTTGTTAATTTATGTTTGCCGAAAAATGTCGAACGCGAAGATATATATGCACAGAGCGATGAAGATGCGTATGAAAGTGCAGAGAGCTAACGTGAAACTATAGAACAACCTCATATAGCTGGCAAGAATGTGAGAGAATTGAAAGATGGACGCGCGGTCAAACTAACCGATTGTTATGGTTACCGAATGATATACGTAGCGGAAAAATTACCGGTGGGCTTTAACGAAACGATGAGGTTCGAAAAGGGAGAGTTATGGAAAAAAAGCTATGCGTGATCAGATGAAATCGCACAATGAAAATAGAACATGGACTCTTGTAGAGAAGCTAAAAAATCAGAAGATACTCAGTAATAGGTTTTAACTATAAAGCTAAATTCGGACAATTCGAAACAATACAAAGCGCGACTTGCGATAAGAGGGTGTTCGCAGGAAGAAAGCATAGATTACAAGGAAACCTACAATTTTGTTGCTCGGTTTGACACAGTTAGATTAATATTCAGTATGGCTGCGAAAAATAATTTACACTTTGGACAGTTTGACAGTTCTTGTATGACGCATACTTATATGAGAATTTGAAAGAAGACATCTATATAAAACAACCTGAGAGTTTTGATGATGGTACGAATTGCGTTTGCGAGTTGATAAAAAGCCTATATGGTTCAAGGCAGTCACCGATATGTTGGGCGGAACGTTTCACAAGATTTATTTCAAATTTATAATTTTACCAGAGTAACTCAGATCGTTGTTTTTATATGTATTATTTTTATATGTAGATGATGGATTGGTAATCTTCAGATAAATTTCTAATCGATAAATTTTTGGATGTTTTGAATAAAGAGTTCAAAATTACAAGTACAAAAGAAGTAAAGAGTTTTCTCGGAGTTAAAATTAGTAGATTAAAAGATGGTGTGATATTCATTCATCAAAGCAGGTATGTTGAAAGTATATTAGAGAAATTTAATATGAATGGGACAAACAGTGTTTCTATATTTATCGAGACGAATTGGAGCAAAGGTAATGTAGGCAATAATGGTTGTAAAGTGCCGTACAGAGAAGTCGTAGGAAACTTGATGTTTTTACAGACTGTAAATAGACCAGATATTAATTTTGCAGTAAATATAGCGTCGAGACACTTAGAGAAACCAAGCGAGTACGGTGGCAATTAGTCAAGGGAATTTTACACTATCTTAAAGGGACCACAAACATAGGACTATTATATAAAAAAGCAGGTAATCTCGAAACTTTCAGTGATGCTGACTATGCGGGCGATAAAGGAACAAGAAAATCAATATAAGACGTTGTATGTAAGTATGCGAATGCGGTCATTATATAGCAAAGTAGGCGACAGCAATGTGTAGCTCTATCTACGACAGAAGCCGAATATATCAGTTCAACCTCAAGAGCGAAAGAAATCATGTGGTTGAAGAAAATATTTCATGAATGTAGAATAGATAACATCAAGTATATGTTATGTGTAGACAATACTAGCGCTTTGAAATTAATTAAGAATCCGAAATTTCATCAAAGGAGTAAACATATCGATGTATAATATCATTTCTTGCGAGATTTGTATAATATAGGTGAAATTGATGTGACGTATGTAAAAAGCGAAGAGCAACTAGCAGATATATTTACGAAGGCGATATATTTACCGAAACCAAGGTTTGAATATTTACGACAAAAATTAGGTTTGAAAAATAAGAATGATATTAAAAGGTAATTGTTTGTAAAGATGTAGAGTTTTAGGGAGAGTGTTGAAATAATTCTCACTTCTAGGAAAACTCTACATCTGCTTTATTGTTTAGTTTTCCTGGCCTTCGAAGCCATTAAGAGTTGTCTAGTACTGAATAAATTTGAAGGTCCTCTCAAACCCATAGCATTTTGTTGGAACATGCCTTGCACAAGTGCTGCAGCAGGCTATAGACAGGCCATTTTCAGTAAAAAAAAAATACCCATAAGGCCTTGGCTTGTAAAGTTTTAGGGAGGGTGTTGAAGTAATTCTCACTTCTAGGAAAACTCTACATCTGCTCTATTGTTTAGTTTTCCTGGCCTTTGAAGCCATTAAGAGTTGTGTAGTACTAAGTCAATTTGAAGGGACTCTCAGACCCATAGCATTTTGTTGGAACATTCTTTGTGCAGGTGGAGCAGCAGGCTATAGGCAGGTCAGTTTCGGTATTATAAAAATACCTACAAGGCCATGGCTTCGGCTCTGTTATAATGTAACGCTGCCACGGTGCGGATTTGGATTAACGTACGCTGTACTTATATTTATACCTATACTTATACCCATACTTATAGTCAGATATATTTCTGTTACACATTCATCCACGCGTTCCTCGAACAGATAACCTCAAGAAAGGTGGTTGGAAAATTCTTCAGCTTGCTCTTTGTTGCTTCTGGCCCACGTCTTGTCTGTTTTTCTGGTTACTGGGACTAGCTTTATTGGCTTCTTTATTTCGTTCGTGGCTTTCCATAGGGAATATTTGGCATTCTCGTACGCAGAAAGTGAATCTATGAATTTTTAGAATTCGTTATTATTATGATCTTTTATTTTACTTTTTATTTCCTTTCCAAGTTTGTTTAGATGTTTTTTGTTTTCACGTGTTCTATGTTTTTGCCTATCTTTCTAAACTTGTCGGTTTCCCTACCACAGTTCATACGGCGTTTTATTGCCCTGCCTCGTCAATCCCGTCTTGTTAATGATATGCACTGCAGTATTCATGGCGTCGGCCCATAAAAACAACGGTAGATGTGTTTCGAATACAGTATCGACCGTCCCGTCTCTATTATTATCGGTGTATGATCGGAGCTCTAGACTGGGTGTTATTTTTAATTTATTTGCATTTGGTTCTTTTATAACTGCATTAGATTTTCGTAGTTGGTTCTCAATCTCTTAATGACGTTTCATAAATCAAAAATCCAAGAGATTAGTTTTTAACGTGTTTCAATTGGTATTGAATATCACATTTGGGACTCAGCGGCCACTACTGTATGTCGCGTCGGTTAGGATTCTGAAAACCGACTGCTTTGAACATTCTTATCCCTCCGCCGGCAATATAGTTTTCAGTAACGCGATCGGCATTATAGATCTTTCAATCCCTGGTCTAACTACTTATTACAGCTACCAATTTATTTATAATGTAATATTACACAATGTTACAATGTTGTCATTTTCGCATGTTCTCGCAAACGCGGATTCCGAGTTAAGTGAATAACTCTGTGATGGAATTACTTAAATCAAGCGTAAAGGTGTAAAATAAACAATATATGTATTTGGTAAATTGAAATAACAATTGTACATAAGCCAAGCTAGCTGAACGTTCTTAGTTGCACGTTGTTCACATATACTCTATACACACTCTGATTACATCCTCTCTCTTAGTCCACTCTCCTCGTTTTCGGTTATACATGGCTTATACTACGCTAGTCAGCTCAGGTTCCCACAGCCTGTATACAGTGAAATAGCAGTAAAAAATTTTACTAAAATTTATACGATTTATTTATTGTACGAATCCAACAGAGTAACGGTCCAGAAAGTTATAACAGAGTGTTAATGGTTCAGGACGTTATAATAGGGCGTATCGATTGCGGATTCTGGGTAGGTATATATAATAAGGTCCTGGGCCCTACGAAGGGGCTGCCGCAGGGCGCTGGTCGCTACTTGGATGGCCATCGTGGCTTGTAGGACGTTTAGCAGGCGTGGCCATCCGATTACCATTTTATGACCATGTTATACTATGAATGTTTAGAGGATGCATGAAATAATTTACGGAAGGCAAGCGACCTGATATTGTATTTTCAAAGAATAGAGATTAAGGTTTTCAACTTTTCAACAAAAGATGGAAGTACTCGCTTATAAGTAAAAACGCTTTAACGCCCAGCGTATTTAAATATATTCTAATAGAAATATTTATTTTATATGAAACAGAAAAATAAAAATTCCATTATTACAAATCGAATGAACTTACGAGTAAGGTTCAATTAAAACTATTCTAATTCCTAGCTCGAACATATTAACTATAGCATAATTCTTCAACGATATATTTTAGTCGACAAAGCTAGAAAAATTTACCAAATGTCCAAAGGGACAAATTGTAAAAAAGTCAATTTAAATAAAAAAAAAAATATTTTAGTTGTTTGCAAGAAAAGAAATAGACTATTTCACATGTCATGTGCATTCGGTTCCTCATTATAGTCGAGAGATTATTTCGTACTTACGTGGGTGGGTTACTATTTTATCTGCTACCTAGGTGAAAACTTAATCTTTTCAAATAAGGCATTAGCATAATTTTGGTTGAATTGCATGTGTAAGTTCCTCTGATTTTAAATGATCGATCGTTCCTTGTTCTTCAGAGATTAAGTACGTAACTATTTAGAGTAAGGGAAACATTTTTATTTTCTTCAAATTTTATATTTATTTAAATATATTTACTTAAATAGTATAATTATATATATGTGAATAATATAATATGAAAAAACTTATATATTTATTACGTCGATACAAACGCTTACCGCAATACTATTTTCAATAATTTTATTGGGCGGTAATAAAAGTAAAATAAAATTTATGCCAGGAATAATATTATTTGAATAATATTATTTGAATAATATTATTCAAGTAGGGATATTTTAATTCCCTCATTTTATTAATATAAGAGATGACTACAATATTATCAATATACAAAAGAATTTGACAATCTCAATCATTTGTTGCAAAAAATTGCAAAGCAAAGAAAGCTGCTAATAATTCCAAAGAGTTGATATGAGAGAATTCTTCCCGTTCGTTCTACAACTCATGAGTATTTTCATTTTAGCATCCCGGAATTTGATATATCTGAGAAAATTTCTTTGCCAAAATAAAATTTACGGACATCATTATAAGCTATCATAATTTTGTGGACCCTCCAACATAAATCCTCAATATGTTAAATATATAGCTCTTTCTCCGTCACATGAATTTATCGCTCCCTGTGCCCACTTCATTCTTTCCAATTCTTTATAACAAAGTTACCCAAACTTGACTGTAGGGCAAGCAGCAACTAAGGCACCTATGAGACTTAACAGTTCAGTAACTTTACAGAATTTTTAATGAAAAATTTTGGATACTCTGTTCTTTATACCTTCTTTGTTTTTATCAGTTAATTCAATGCACATATTTTCCAAACATATACAATAGATCCTAGGTATTTACAAAATGTTTTGGGTCCAAATTCAGATTTTTCAAAGTTTATTATAAATCCTAAATCAGTTAACATCAGTTAACAGCTTTCAATTAATCGGGAGCATGTGTGATCGGATAAAGGAATTTTTGGATTATAGAACAGGTACTTTCTTAAAGTTTTATAATATATATAAAATTTTATATATATCAAAATTTATGTAAAGAACGTAAATGTTAATATGAGTAAAACGTAAATAAAACAATAAATGCGTACACTGAAGGTAAAGAATATAAAATGAATTAAACTACTTTTCATAATTTTTTACAATTTATTTAAAATAAATACATATGTAGTATACATATGAGAAAATAGAGGAAAGAGTAAACGGAAGAGAAGAGGAAGTGATGATCATCGGCGGAGACTGGAACGCAGAAACGGGAGAAGGGGGAGGGCCTATAAACGAGGACCCAGGGAAAGAAAAATACAAAAGGTCAAAAGATAAGACAATAAATATGGAAGGAAGAACACTGCTAAAGTATCTGGGAGAGAGAGGCTGGTCGATAATCAATGGCAGAGACAAAGAAGGAGAGGAGTGGACCTACATTGGGGAAAGAGGGAACTCAGTAATAGACTATGTGATTGACAACCAGGATGCGACAGAAGAAATAACCGACATGAAGGTAGAAAAAAGAACAGAGTCGAACCACATGCCATTAGAAATAGAAATAGGGGGGGGGGGGGCCGAATTAAGAAAAAATGAGGGAAAGAAGGAAGAAGAGAAGAAGAGAAGGGAATAGACAAATGAATGTGTAGGGAAATACCTGGAGGAATGCAAAGACTGGACTTGTAATGGAAAAAAAGTAGAGAAAATGTGGACAGAAATCAAAGAGAAGATATACGAAGCAATGCCAAACAGGAAAGTGAAGATAAGGAAATGGGGAATGGGAGAGAAAGTATGGTACGACAAGGAGTGGAAAGAGAGGAAAAGTGAAATGAGAAGAAAAATGACAAAGTTTATGAAAGGAAAATGTAATAAAGAAGTTCTTTTAGAGGAAAAAAAGACATTCAAACAATGATGCAAACAAAGAAAGGAAAGACACGAAGAAGAAGAAATGGAGAAAATCAAGAAGATCAAGACAGAACAAGAAGCATGGAAATACATAAGCAAATATAGAAGAAGCAGAGAGGGTATAGATGAGAAAATAAGCAAAGAAGAGCGGAAAACTCACTTCATGGAAATTTTGGAAGGAACAGAGCACAAAGAGGATAGAAAAACGGAAAAGCATCGAGCAGAAGAGAAAGTAAGGGAAGAGAGAGAGAACAATATAGAGAAGGAACAGGTGATCTACCAATTAAGGAACATGAAAGAGAATAAAAGCAACGGGAGAAGACGAGATAGAAAATGAGGTATGGAAGTATGCACCCAAGAAAGTGGGGGAAGCGTTATGGGAGCTGTTAAGGAAAATATGGAATGGAGAGGGGATACCAGAAGATTGGAAAAAAGGAGTAATATGTCCGATATACAAGAAGGGAGACAAGAGATTATTTATTTATTTATTTATGTATTTATTTATAACTACAATCAATTCTTTACAGAATTTTTAGTAGTTAGGCTGGTGTAACAATGTCGTGTGTTTTAAGTGATTAATGGATGATTGATTCTAATTGAATCTAGTGCTTAAATCTAGGGGATAGTGTTTTTTTAGCCTGCGGATCTGGTCCGTCGTGTCAAGTAATTGAGTAACTAGAGGGTTTTGGTGGTTGTTAACTCTTGTGCTATATCTATTACTGAATTTGGATATTTCTTCTTTGACTGTGGATATCTTGAGGTCGCGATGTATTGTTTCGTTGGTAACGTACCAGGGTGCGTCTAATAAGGTTCTTAGTGTTTTCGACTGTAGTCGTTGGAGTATCTCTATGTTGGAGTTGCTTGCTGTTCCCCATAGCTGGATTCCATAGGTCCAGACAGGTTTTAATATGGCCTTGTAAATCATTATTTTACTCTGCATGCTTAAGTTGAAACGTCGGCCAATGAACCAGTAGAATTTTTTTATTTTTGTTTTGATCTGCTTCGATTTGTCAGCTATGTGTTGTTTCCATGTCATTCTTCTGTCTAGAATCATGCCCAGATATCTGACTGACTCTTTGTTTGGAATTGGAATGTTGTTTATCGTCACTTGTGGACAGGTTTGTTTTCGCAGCCTGAAGGTTATGTGACTAGAACAGAGATACTGGGATGAACGACTGAAGGCAGAGATAGAAACCAAACTGGAAGAGAGTCAATTCGGGTTTAGAAAAGGAAGAGGAGTGATCAACGCGTTTTTTGTGTTAAGTCACATTATAGACAAGCCGTTGGGCAAAGAGAAAGGGAAACTATATGCCTGCTTTGCGGACTTAAAATCGGCGTTCGACATGCTAAACAGAGAGAAATTGGAAGAGAAAATGAAGAAAATGGGGGTCAATGAAAAGCTAATTAGAAGGAAGAAACAAAGTGATGCAGAAACAAAGAATGTGGTGAGAACCAATGACAACAACACAAAAGAATTTTTGACAGCGAGGGGAGTCAGACAAGGATGCCCGTTGAGCCCGACGCTATTCAACATCTACATGGCGGGGCTGGAAGAAGAATTAAGGAAAGGACAAGTCGGGGGCATAGTGGTAAGAGAAAGAAAGATATGGTTGCTGACATACGCAGACGATGTTGTGCTCATGGCGGATAGAGAAGAGGAGCTAAAGGAAATGCTAAGAAGATTTGAAAAATTTCTAAAGGATACTGAATTGGAGTTGAGTACGGAAAAGACCAAGATTATAGTATTTGAAAAAAGAAAGAACAAGAGGAGAAAAAGAAAATGGAAATGAGGAGAGCTAGAATTAGAAGAAGTGGGCGAGATAAGATACCCAGGGTACATACTACAGAAAAACGGCAGTGATGAGAAACACATACAAGATGGAAAACAAAAGAGCAACAGTAGCAATGAAAAAAGCATGGAGCATAGGAGAAAGAATTTTCAAACAGGACTACAAGAGGAGAATGAAGATGTTCGGAGCACTGGCAGAGAGCGTGGCGCTGTTTGGAGCAGAGGTATGGGGCTGGAACATGGAAGAAAGGCTAGATAGAATACAAAGAAAATATGTGAAATGGATCCTAGGGCTAGACATGATAACACCGAACTACATCTTGATGGAAGAATGCAAACTAACAGAAATAAAAGAAAAGCACTAAGAAGAGCAGCAAGGTACGAAGGGAAAGCCATGGAGTCAAAAAAGGAACTAGTAAAGGAGTGCATAAAGGAAAGAGAGAGAAACTGGAGTGATGGGCAAGAAGAGAAAAGAGC
>JACXIV010000018.1:2708091-2765837 GCA_014737475.1 Bombus confusus | reverse complement strand
GTTAATTCAAGTTGAATTACTAGTCGAGAGGCTATGAGACTATGATTCGGGTAGAGATTAGGAGTGTTGGAATTTTTCACTAAAAGATAGGAAACACTTGGTTCTGATCACTTCCGACGGATGGGCGACACGTGTTGTTTTACGGACTACACGGAGCACTTGGCACACGTCTGCACGCTTCGGCACTCAAGAGCGAACTGATAGAACTGACATTGGCTGGGAATAAATTTTTACGAGCTCGCAGAGCTCGCGGACCGAGTGAGACGACCAACATATGTGATGTTCCTTTGAAATTAAAACTGGGAAATAAACGGGATTTTTGCATGTACGTCCGTGTTTGCCATTCACAGTCACAAATATATTTATGTATGGGCAAAATGCAATGTATAAGGTATCAAAAAATTATTTGTCATTGCCTTTGGAGGAGGAGGGAGGGGTAATTCTACACTTTCAAATTGGCGTAGATCTGTTAAGAAAATGATTCGCAAAACTGATTTTGAGCATGATTTTCGAGGTCAAATCTTTTTACTACATCATATAGCACTTATCACGAGGAACAAAAGTCTCAAAGTAATCATGGTTTGCAAATGACCCGTTAATTTGAAAAAAAAATTTTTAGGGTTTCATTAGCACTTAAACTGATTTTCTTATTATATTGCGATAATATATTATGAACAAAAGATAATATCAGCACAAGAATAAATAAGTAAACAAAATAATGATACAAAACATACATAACATAATAATAATACAAAATAACATAATAATGATATAAAGTAATATAATGAATATACATAACATAATAATGATATAAAATAATATAATGAATATAATCATAAGTAATAAAGCTTAGAAAGTGTGCTATTTATGGAGTCGATGGGTATTGTTCTTTGTTCCATATATTGGCAAGAATTAATGGAAGATCGCAGTGTGAAGGAGAAGTTTCAGATTGTCGTGATTTCTACTCGACGGTCCTTGTGTCCATTGACGTAAGAAAGAGCAAGTTGTTATTTGTGCAGTGCACATATATATCTGTTGATGTATTTGCGAAAAATAGCTCGTCGGGTAGAAATTTCACAAGAAGCAATAAGAAAAACAATACGTAAAGAAGGTCTATGTTCTTATATGGTTCGACGAAAATATTGTTGCTGAATGTTAAGCAAACTAAAACACAATCCACACTGTCTTCAAGATATTTTGTTTACAGATGAGAGCAATACCTTTAGCCGCAACAATCTCAATCATCGGCATGCCAAAATTATGGCGTATAAGAATCCTCTCATCATGACACAGAGATTCAATCAGGGCCGCTTTGACAGGCTCAATTTATTCCATATCTGATTTTAGTATAAATAAAGACACTTTGAAAATTGAACTAATCGAAGTTACATGTTCACAAGTATATATTAGCACTGATCTTTTCTTGTATCATATCTGATTTTAAGGTATGAACAAAATTAGTTTAAAGATTAATGAAACTTTAAATACTTTTTTCTAAGAGAACAGATTTTTATTCCGTGATAAAGTAGTATACGTTGAAATAGAAAAAATTTGGCCTTGTAAATCATGTTCAGGAAATTTTGCGGTCCAGTTTTTTGACAGATCTTCTTCGATCAGAAATTGTAGAATTACCTTCCAAAGCCATGACAAATAATTTTTTAACACACTGTACATAGTAGTAGTAATATATTTTTGTTAATAACTTTTCAAGGACTAACGAGTGATGGCTAAAATCTTCTGGAAGTTAGTCAGGAGTGTGTACTTGTTGCTATATATCAAGGTCCAAGATATTGGTGCTGGCTTGCCTTTTGCCAATATTTATTTAACTATGTAATTGTATATAGGTATTATTTGATCCGGTTCAATGTGATTTCAGCCTACTTTCAAGAAGAAAAGGGGAAATGTAACCAACACCATGTTTCCCTCCTTTTTATCGATGTACTTTCGTGTTTCATCTCAAAATTATGTTAAATTTTGCTTGACACATATTTTCGCTCCCATAAAAGTTCGGTCGGGTAATAATAACTCTATTTGATTTTAAGATTGAGTTCGATTCTATTTTGTTTTGAATTTCTTCATTTTCCTTATAAGATCTCGAGCATGTTACTGGTCCAAAATTGGATATTGCTTCTTTTTTACTTATTTACTATGAGATGTGTCAGCAACGGCATCAAAAGACACAATGAGGAACCGAACACACAAGACAAGATAGATAGTTTATTTTCTTACCGTGAGCATTGGAACTACTACATAATTAATCCTTAAAGAACAGGGCATAGTAGATAATTATTATTAAATAATTTCCATTGAAGTATTTTTTACTATCAACTCAACATATGTATAAATATATGTATATAAATGAAATTTTTTTTTTTTTATTTATTTATTTTAAATTACAATCAATTCTTTACAGAATTTTCAGTAATTCAGCTGTCGTGTTACAATGTCGTGGGTTTAAAGAGTTTTATGGATGTTTGATTCAATTGAATCTAGTGCTTAAATCTAGGGGGTAGTGTTTTTTTAGCCTGCGGATCTGGTCCGTCGTGTCAAGTAATTGAGTGACTAGAGGGTTTTGGTGATTGTTAACTCTTGTGCTGTGTCTATAACTGAATTTGGATATTTCTTCTTTGACTGTGGGTATCTTGAGGTCGCGATGTATATAAATGAAATGAATGCAAACGAATTTAAAAGGATTTTAACCGTATGTCAGCACATACAGTTTATTTTACATGTATCTACATAAATTAGATCCTCGCATTTTATATTTGTGCATTGTGTTTAATAGTGAAACTTTTGTTTCATACAATTAATAAATCTAGGCGGAAGGATGCATTCAAAAGAAATTACAATAACACGATGAAATATATCATATTTCGAACGCGTTTCCCGAGATATAAAAAATTAACTGTCTAAATAACTCATAAAAATTAAATTTCAATTAACTACTTCAGAAACGATTTGAAAATTATTTTTTTGGGAAATAATTTATTAGTCAAATAAATGGAAAAATAAATAAAAAAATGTAAAAAATATGAAAATAACTTAAAAATTGAGATCATGCGCGGTTTGCATTTTGGGGACATTTTGTATACATTATTATGACCAATTGAAGAACACAATAAAGTGCAACATTCCATATATTAATAGATTCACCGGAAAATATCTCCGGCCATTAGGCGACCGGATACTACTCTAACGCAACCAATAACCATTACTTTATTTTTGAAGATTTTTGTGGATATCTAAGAAACTAAGACCGAACGGCGATAACATGTATAAGGAATAGTTGTCCAGAAGGGTGCCCTTGACTACATATTTCATTAAAATCAGTGAGAATTTCATTGAAATCAATCATTAAAATCGGCGAGACGTTCCCTGGTAATAATTACTGAATTAATATGGAGAACAATTTATGTAACAAAACATTTGCTGACACGTTGAATGAAATATTATTGTTAAGAAACGCAATTGGATGATTTTATGATACAGCAAAGAATCGTGTATTTTTAATTCATTATGCAGCAAATTTCTTACTAGCAGGCCGCCCTGCAACCCACATGGGGCACTTAGTGAAAATTCGTACGTAAGAAGTTGATCATTATTTGGTTCCATGCTAGCAAATATCATGAAGTCATATCCTCAAAGGATCTTTTGGAATCCAGATGCTCAGTATCGATCCTAGCGCTGCTCGGTATTTCGTATTGTTGACCTAGCAAGATCACCCTATTGCCAAACTGCCGCACGCCAGTAACCAGCTCTTTTATTCCCGTTCCAAAGACATATCACGTTACGAATGCACTGGAAGGAAATGACTGAGGTGAGGAGATTTGACTAACTGCATTTTCGAAACCGGTGCCGAAGGCGTATCGGTAAACCGTTAGGCTGTTTGCTATTGTTCGACCTTTCGGCTGTTACGTTTTTCTTATATACTTACCGTTGGCAGTTACATTTTCCTTACTTATTTACTTGTGTAACAACAAGACAACGGTTACAAAGGACATATGCCGGTACAGAGGATTGATTGCCTTTAGGAATAAGTTAGTTATTACTCGTCTATAGTTAGTTACCTTTTGTCAATTATTCATTGTCATTCGTCTATCGTTTACAGTCATTCATTTTTTGTTAGTTAATCTTCATCGTCATATATAATTGGTCAGTAGATGTATTTTGTTTGCTGAAAATAGTTTTTAATCTCCAACACGAAGTGGTTTTTCGAGTTAGTTTTATTAGTTGACACACCACGTGCAAACGCTAATAAATCCTGAATAATTCACATAGATAAAACGCAGAGAATAAACAATTGTAGAAGTAATATGTCATATATCGTGATTGAAAAAGATTATGATTTACACATATATAATCAACTAAATATTCTATTCATTAACATATTAAATGTACATATATAAATTATAAAACAGAGAAATCTTTCTCTCTCTCTCCCTCTCCCTCTCCCTCTCTCTCTCTCTCTCTCTCTCTCTCTCTCTCTCTCTTCCTTTCACACTTTTTCATGAATAGCTATTTAAACTGAGCAAAAAAAATGTTTTACAATACGAAGCTTATACTTCCTTAAAATTTAAAAATTCATTTCAACAATAAAATTATGTTTACTAATTACAGTTCCTTTACGATATAGTAAAACATATGCGCTTTGTATTTAATTTATTTATTAAATGAACCTTTTCACAAACAAATGCTATACAATAAGAGGAAGATAAATATCAGGATGATGCAGTCGCTGTGAGACAATAAGACAAATATGTGAATATACGTATATGCTATACTAAAATTATGCTAATGTTGTACTGTTGGGGTTAGCTAAAGCTCCGTAGACCTTTCTGAGATTGCTGACCGAGGTGAAAAAAATTTAATTTTATTGCATAAGGCGTGTAACTCACATATAATAGTCACGAACACTCATTAATCAGTTGGATTTATAAGAAAGAGACTTCAGAAAAGAGTGTTATTAGGTTGTTCGGAAAGTTTTATAAGTAAACAACGGATGCACAACATTTTTTTGTTTCATATTATTTTATCGAATTACGTATGATCGTAATAATAGAAACGGAACAAAATGGATCATACGTGATTCAGTAAAATAACAGAAAAAGAAAAATGTCGTGCGTCTATTGTTTCCTTATAAAACGAAAGAAACTTTCCGGACAATCTAATAGATCCTCTCAAGCTGGTTTCTTTGTCTAGCCATATGAGGTTATCAAGTGACCGAGGCATAGTCAAGGTAAGGAAGCACAAGAAAGGAGTAAAGTTTGATTAAGGTATAACGGTTAATAAAATGACCACCTCTGCGCTTAATGAAATCCAGTATTTTAGAAGAAATAGCAGTGACGTGTGCTAAGTAGTCTAGAAATACAAGGTTGAAGTTAATAATTATACTGCGTTCTCTCACCTTGGTAACCGTGACGTTATTAGAATCGAAGAGAAGGATCCTACTACGAGTAAACTTGATCGGTGTAGCACTTGGCTAAGTTGAGATCTGGTGATGCCTTTTTGAGGATCAAAGGCATCGAAAATAGGATTTATTGTTTTAAACATTCTTAAATCGGCCGCAAAAAGTAGAAACGAACTGCTCCTGAATATTATACGTACATTATCAATAAATAAATAATTAATAAGGGGGAGAATTATGGGGGAATTTGAATGGAATATAACTTTGATAAATATTTGCTCGATGTGGGAGAACGACGTAGAAAGAAGTGTATCGAGAAGAGTTTTCCTAGAAGCAATATGAACGCCCCTACCTTTTTCAAACTTGCTAGTTAGATCATTACGATTTGGGTAGACAGAAAAGTCAGCCAAGCTGAGTTCTCTAGTGTGAGTATCTCGGTTCAACAGCTTTCCGTAAAGATAGTATAATGTCGCTGTTCAACAGCGATTGAAATTAAACGATGTAGATTTCACTTAGTGCAGAGACCTCGGACGTTTTAATAGTAGATAGAGAGGTTAGATTCAAATTTTTTAAATAATTAGAACAAGTGGACTTAACAATATAGAGCATACCGTTAATGCACCTAAAATGTGTTATTACTATGTATTATTAAAATGTATATATATTGTTACCCTTTTAAAACAATGTTTGAAAGCGTTTTAATCGAACTTTTTGAACATTTAAGTATTACAAAATTATACAATAAAGAAGGGTAGGTTAGTATTTAAGTAGGCTTTAATCTCATCTACTTTTCTGTATAGTTATTAGTTTCTATAACTTATCAACCAACCCTTTTATTACGTTTAACTAACAAGTATTTTCTACATTTAGTATGTTACTCCCTATTAAATAATTGAATATAATATTTTTTATAGTTCTTACAACTAGATCAATAACTTTCAGCTTACAGACTGCGTCAATAAAATCAAGTACATGAATTTACAGTTATAATAATATAAAACATATGTATATAATGTGAAAATAAATAGAGTACACATATGTATATTGACTGTTTACAAAACTGATATACACAATATTTTTAACTAGCGATTTGAATTGTATAGCGTCTTTAACACTTTGAGTCATGAGACTTTATCTTTTGTTTAAAGATATTATATATGGTATTATCACTTGCAACATTTTACAATAGTACAAGAAAATGTGAAAATTAAATTGTATCAGTATTACAGGGATTATTAAATTTTGAAGAGTAACGATTTTCGAATAAGTATTATAAACATAATAAATGTTAAATAAATGCAAGTTTTAATAGAGAAGATGTTAGAGAATCAAGAGAACAATCAACAATTAACATAAACGTAACGAAAAAATAGAAAAAATGATATGTTTTAAATAATACAAATTTACATTTTCTACATTTTTATATTTTTGATTATATAGACGATTATGGACTGACTCAACGAACTGATATTTCCTACAGATTTGTTAATTAAAGTTAAAAGTGGATGATTGCGTGACACGACATTGAATATCATAGTTGAAAGAAATTACTGAAAAGTATACTCTTTACTTTCTTAATAGTCATATAAATGCAAGACTTTTATTTTAAGAGATTTTAGTGAATAAATTGATAATGCTTCATTCTTATTATGAAAGTTCTTATTTGTCATCTAGAAGAATGTTACTTCACTTGTTTTTCAACGTTATTAATAATGAGGTAAATAATGATATACATATTAATATAAATTTGGAGTACAATATACTAGCAAATAATAGCAAATATTATACTTGGTAATTATAACTATGTTTATGAAGCACATGTAAATTTCTATAACTAGTAATATTTATATGAATAATTATTTCAATAAGCTAGATTAAATTGTATACATGCACAAAAACATATTTATATTAATTAAAACTGAATTTAGTGATTGACAATGATAGATTTATTGGACGGGAATCTCTTATGTCAAGCATTATTATGTAGGATGTCTCATCTAACTCTGTCATCCTTAGTTGCTCTTTCATTAATCACGAAAAATGTTTCGAGAGAAAGTTATTGTATTTCAACGGGGAAATTAGACTATGAAAGGGAATGTCAGCTCAATCATATCTTCTGAAGTTTAATGATAACCTTCTTTCTAAACGAAATGGCCTATATTTTTATTTATCATTAAAAAGATGAGATTAAAACATATTCAAGCATGTCCCATATCAAGACTTTGAAATGACTTGGAATAAAGTTAGTAGAATAAAAATAAGTAAATGGTTGAGATAGAAACTCAAGGAAAATGAATTATAGAAACAAAATAAATAATCTAATCGTACTTATTATTGTAATATGTGCTCAATGTTTCGACAACGGAAATAAGTGTAATAAATTTGGAGGACAATAGTTTGAATTATTAAGTAGGCAGCAGAACTAGGTGGGACATTCTGTATGATTATATATAGTATCATGAAGCTGATAAGTTCTATTAGTATTAGTATTAGTATTAATATAATAGTAATATTAATTTCTTAGCCTATTCGGAAAATAATTTCAGTATTTGTCGTCTGATTAGTTAGAAATGATTTTTGACTATTAAACTTAAACACCTTTATTACATTGCACATATATATGAATATGAAACAAAATTGTTTAAATATTAATATACTACATATTATTGTGCAATAAATTTATTGCGGTAATATTTTAATTTCTTCTCTCTCCCTCTCTCTTTCTTTATCTCTCCCTTGTATCGGATTTATTTACTTAACAAATACGCGTTAAATTTTAAATAAATTTATTTATTGAAGGCAGTAGCAGAAATATAAATGATGCAATATTCAAAATTTTATATAAATAAGATTAGGTAAGCTATATTACAAAAAATTGCAACTGAAATTTAAACTGCGATATCTATTTCTAATTAACTTCAAGAAAGAAAAAAGAAATTATAATTATATAAATTAAATGCAGATATGTAACAATTTATCTTCCATATTTTACTTTTAATAATTCCTAAAGAATATTTGTATCCTATCCTAATTTTTTAAATTATTTTCTAAATTTAATCAGTACTCAAAGATTTAAAAACAATATACTACAAAGAATATTACATAATTATAGCGGATCGATATATTTTCATTAAAAACAGAATTTGTGTGTATTTCACTGTAACAAAGTTGTTTACGAATAGAGAAATTCGAATATGGATGATTCTACAGAAGTGGGAATTTTCTGCGGTCTTTATGTTTTAACACTTTTAAAAATGTGAAATTGCATTATATTCGTATATTATAGGAGGATAATAATTGTAATTTCATAAGTAAATTATGAATAACTGTCAATTTAATTTATTTATATCCAAAAATTACCTTTTTATACGTGAAATTCTCAGCCCCTGTCAAATAATTTGATAAGGTTGTAAAAGAAGTAGCAAGAGGTCTGATAAAAGTGTACGCTGAATAGTTGTATTATATACATGCTTAAAGAATGCTTTGCACTGTTTCGGTAAAGTTATAACTCAGTCCTAAGCGATACAAAATAAAGTGTATAATTTATTTATTTTAATTTACAATAAAGAACGCAAGATTGATTATTAGATCGCTTATGTAAAGAATAAATGTTCATTATTTTTAAAAATGCAATAATTTTTATTTTTAAGTTTAACTGAAAATTGTCAAGATTAATAACTAGTTCGCTTATAATTAATAAATATTGATTGGATGAAACTATAGAACCGTTAATATGTTGTCAAGTGCATGATTGTGAACAACTTTTATCTATAACTGTCTAACAAATCTATCTATACCACTACAATGAATCCTGTTTATATAATTCTATTATATAATTATATAATAACTTATCGAAATATAGCTTTTATTTTTTGTTGATAGTATTGTAAGAAAATGTGAAGTTAGAATGCCTGTGACGATCGCCTGATCGTCGTCACCTTCGGCTGTGGAAAAAGTAAACGTCAACACTTAAGGCTGCCATAAATTAAGCTTACACCGGCATAGCGTGTGGGCCAGCGAACACCGACGTTTTGCGATTGTGACGCCTAAAAATAGAAGGCTTCGAATGCTCGTAGCGATTGCCTGGGTTGTATCATCCCTGGTTCTAGGAAAAGATAGCGAAGCCACTGAAGGGTGTCGTGGATGTTCTTATACAATTGGTTGTTCTTTGTACAATCGTCAACGCGGACGTACGTCAAAGTGAAATCACGCGAATTCGGCATTTCCGACAATACGGAACACTGTAAACGCGACTGCTTTGAATTCGTTCGATTAATTCTTGAGAGTATCTATAAACGATGATTTAATGAACTTAAGGCCCCATGCACAACTGCATACGCGAGGTTGTAAGAAGTATTTGTTATATACGTATAACTTATATAACTCAATTAAAAGCGAATATTATCGCTATATTGGGTTTAGGTTTGGATTAGATTTTTTAAACCGCTCGCCGCGTGGCGGTTAGCAACGCATACGTGAAATAATAATAAATTAATTTTAAAAATAATAAGCGAACAAATAATTGATATTATTTTACGAAATAGAATAATCGTTATTATTGTACGCAAGCGTTGTCAACCGTCTCACGGCGACCGAATTGCAAAATCTAACCTATACCTAAATCCAATATATTAATGATATTTATTTTTAATTAAATTATAACAGATATTTCTTACATCCTTCACATGTCACCACTGCAGGGACGGCGACGACACAACGCAGCACACAGCTGGAGTTTCGTCCGGCGTGGGAACTGCCGCGCCGTGTCCTGCGACTCGCCATCGGCAAAAGCTTGGCCCTCTCGGCAATCGTAGAAGCGATGCTGCCGTGCCGCCACCCTAGGGTCGTCACGCCAAGGATGTTCTAGGACCTCTTGGGACTTTCACAACGGTCCAGGTGTAGCGTTAGGAGGTGTGGTCCCTTTTAACACCCGAAATAGATATGAGGAACGGTTCCCTCAAAAAGACAGGAGTGTTCCGTAGGAGCATTTCGTAGAAGGTCCCGGAGCACTTTTGTCAAGCTTTAGGTGGGTCACCGTGGAATTTTAGTCCGACACTACCCTGCTGCTTCCCAGAAGAGTGGCGGAGTGTCCATGAGGATTTCCCCACATAAAAAAAAGGGTATTTCTTACAGTCTCGCATATGCAATTGTGTACGGAGTTTTGCTCAAGCTCGTCTCACTCTCATTTTTTTCATTTTGCGTATATGCCGATTTCTTCCATGACCGTTGGTATTTTTAGGTCTTTGTGTATATCCTCGTTTCTAACATAATATGGGGCGTTGACTATTGTTCTGAGTATTTTCGATTGTAGTGAATCTAATCACTCTCATTTATGTACGTAAACAGAAGATAAGTATGAGGCCTCAGTCAGGTCGTTCTATTCGGTCACTGGAAACTAAATAGACGCATACGCAGCCACCGATGTACAATTATAAGACAGAATTTACTGTGGTGGTATCGATAGATTTTTATATGTAAAAGTTTATTTAAAACCTTGGGTTTTACAATATATTAAAAATTCATTGAAATTGTAACGTCACCCAAAAGACAGTGCGACCGGCGTCGACCGTTCTTAACTTCAACGAATAATCGACCCAAGGAGTGCCGTAAATCTATCATTGGCAAATTAGGACCACTAGACCCGTACATGTCATCGGCCTAAGAGCGGTCCTTAAAACACTTCCCTGGGCTCATTGTTCGTTCCTGGAAAGCACAGAGAAAGCGGATATCTTTTCACGTACAAGACCACCCATGATTCTCGCTTAAGAGGAGACTTCCTCCGCCTATCTCCGAATAGGAGACTTTTTAACCAATCAGTATCTTTTAACTTACCCCCTCTTGGCCTAACAAACAGTACAATCGACGAATCCGCTTTCTCCGTGCACAAGACACGCCCCTGTACGAATTTTCCTCCGTATGAACACGGAGGCGGAAAGTCAGTCTTATCTCCACCGACGAAATTGTGCAATGTTCAAAATAAAGTCTATCGAAAGGAGAATAGTTCTTTCTTAATTCCAAACCCACATATTTTACGTGACAAAATCAAGGACGTTACGGTTATACGGTATCACCTCTAAATGTTTTTTAAATTTAATTATTTTTGTTTTGACTTTAAGGTTTAATTGACAATTATCAAGATTGGTAGTTATTTTGTTCTTTATTTAGATGACTACAAATTGCAATTACTTTGTAATGATGGATGTTTAAACGATGCGGCTTCTATTGAAATTTCAATGCTCTAGATACCTTCTTAGTACCTTGTACATAACTTTCGAAAAAATACCAATAAAATCACATAGTTATTTATTTGTCTAGCCGCCTTTGCAGCGATACCAACGTGCCCTCTGCGATTCCTGAACGTTCAACGCTAGTAACTGTTACTTTTATAGAATCACCATATATGGTTTTCTATTATCGATCATAAAGAAAATTATGCTTGTTCACGCAGGAGGGTCTCGATGAGCATCTCTGTTGATAGGCAAACCCTTTTTGGTAGGCAAAGGAACCCTTGATGAGTGGACACCAAGGTATTTTTAGGAAAAAATGATGCTGTTCGTTACCGGTACGTAGTAACAAAACTTATACTTTCGAATTTTCTCCATAACACACAATTTCCTTGTACTAGACACGGTCCTCCTCCTCCAGAAGTCGTATTACTTCTGAAAACAGTGCTCTCATTTGATCTTGACGAATAATCATATTTTTTAAATGCAATTTTCCGCGAATTTAATTGTATTGTGTGGACGTTAACATTAAAAGAGAAAGTAGCAAGGGCAATAATTAAGATTGATTGGAAATGTGCTTAAAGCAAAAATTTAAATATATAATATATTTTTTTTGAGACATTAATAAATCGATAAATGTCGGAAGTTGATTTTGTTAATTATTGCAGTTAATTATTTTTGTTTCGTTGTGTATGTATATATTGTGTTTTAAGTTGAGTTATATTTACTATGTTAAGCCTTTGTAACATGATTTATTCTTTATATTATACAACAAAAATTTTGTACATTATGATACTGTATTTTATGTATTATATTATATTTATTATATTTTATTATATTTTGTATATTATGATATATTATTATATTAATGGTACATACTATAACGATAAAATACAATAACATGTATGAATTGTACCACTCGAAAATTATATGTACAGAGTGTTGGCCAAATAAGTATCACGACCACTACAGCAAGATTATTAATTGATACTGTAAATAATGTCAAAATAAGAGCCAATTGAACTTTGCTTTGAGACTTTTGACCCCCACGATGAGTAAAATTCGATGCAATGAAGAAAATTTAACCTTGGATCTCAAGATCAAGATCAATTTTGTGGCTACTTTTTTGCAGATCTTTAGTGATCCAGAGATGTAGAATAATACTACGATGCTCGTGACAAGTTATTTTCACACTGTACATAACATATTTATAGCAATCTCTTTGTAGTAAAACTAACAAAATATTGAATAAATAAATATTCAAAAATATTGAATTACATTACCGTATCTGTTGACAAGGGAAGTCTTTCCCAGTTAAACTGTCGATTCGTTCCCGCTTAGCTCACTATTGTTTCCAGCTTATGCCGCATTTCATATAGCAACAATTCGGCTCATATATGAATACGATGTATACGATAAATTCGGACTCGCGAGCTAATTTTTAATAATGTTTGAAATTTCTCATTTCTTATCATGAAAACTGTATAAAACAGAAGAAATGTTCCATCGTACAGTTATATTGCTTTTTAGTATATTCTTTGAAGATCAAAATGTAATTAAAAAAAATGAACCATTAACACTTTAGAAAACAATCTGTTTCATCTACGTTTATTTACAGCTTCAATTGATAATCAATTTCTAATGTTAATGAAAATTCCCGATAAAAAACTCATTATTTGTAAAAACAAACTATCTTAGATATTTCTAATAAAGAACATTAAAATAAGTCTACTTCCTCTGATTTTCGCTTTTTGATTCGTTATAACATTATGTGCCAACTTGAGTCAATATATCTTTTAACACTAGAGTTATCGACTTTTAATATATACTCTTATTATTATTATATATTACACATAATTAATTAGAATTAAAGCAATATAACGAAAATAGATAAGTATACGTAATTATGTTTCTGTTTCAATAAAAGTAAACTTTGATATTATACTAAAAAGACTTGCATACTTTTAATAATTGCAAAAGCAAAAAATTTGATATGAATTATTTTAGCCAAACTGGTAATTCTAGTATTAAACTTTATTTTATTTATATATCATTTCACTGGTATATTTCGTTAATAGTATACTACATTATAAACTAATATCAAACAATTTATGCACAGCAATGATTTATCATCAATTTCTAATTAAACAGATAATCAATTATAGTGTATGTATTTTTCTCATTTGAAAAATTTGGTTATAGAAATATAACATTACACTTCTTTATCGCGTTTTTTAACATTTTTCAATTTTCATCGAATCTGTTGAATGTTACAGAAATTAGATAAAATGCGGAAGAAGTTACATGTCGTAAACGTATTTTACTTCATAAACAAGTGTAAAACGGTTTTCTCAGAAACAGGCTAAACTTTGAGAGGAAACTAATGTTACAAACTAGTCTTATTTACCTCCAACAACGGTGACAGTCAAAAAGGCTAAGGAAAGCTTGCCGAAACTTTCTGTTCATGAAACAGTACGTGACAGGATTGCAACAACTGGAAACGTAGGCCAGCAATTGTATCAAGCTGATACCTGTGCTCCCAACCGTGGAATATACAAAATCTGGTACGAAAAGGTACCATGTATTGATTACGTGTAAAGGCGTCCAGCAGATAAAAAATTCTAGCACGATGACAAATAGCATCCTTATTACCTGAAAGCCAAACATTACTGATTATTTCTCTAAATGTATTTATTGCAGCGCGAGAGATCGTTCACGCGACTTTTACCCGACTGCCTCGAAATGCAACTTAATGTAATCGAGTTTCTCAAGAGCGAAAAGACAATTCGGAAAAAAGAAAAAACAGGATAGGTGCGTAGGCTTGGAAGAAGAAATTCGTGTTTACTTGATGTTCTATGACAAATTGAGTGCTAATTGGTGAATGTATGTTTTAAGAAAGGAGAAAGTCCAACCTCTACGTAGCGATCACATCAGGTAACGACAGACCGCGCACGACGTTCTAATGTGCGACTAATGGTTCGCAGGCAATAAAATAATAAAGCGCACTGAATTTAAGGAAAAGAAAAGAGTATGGTAATTTCAAAAAATTCTGTATTGTTGGATTATCCTTAATTATAAACAGTTGTCATTTCCTTAAATTGTTTCTAAAGACTCGATGGCTTTATAATCGTATTGTTGCCATGCAACAGAACTGTTTAACTTTGTTGCATTCTTTGGATCATTTTAGTTATTTAGATAGGTCATCTTTGTTATTGCTAATACATTCCTTAAAATTAATGAAATAAAAGAATCATTAATGTGCACGATTTTTTGACTTAAGTGTACGCTGAATTTTTTCATGAAACATTAAGAATCATCTTATTTGTTAAAAGCAAAAGTAAAATTGTATGAATGTAAAAGTGTTGATACTGTAGAATTACCAGTATCTTCATTTTGATACATTCTAGATATTTTTTTTGTTTTTTCCAGTTCTAATTTATTTGACGATAAATTGTAAAACTACAAAACAGAAGTCTGTAACCTCCAACTTGTTTACTAGTCAATTCACTAATACTATTAATTAGCAACTTATTGTGCAAGGAGGCTTAGGTGTCAGTTGTTCTTAGTATGAAACCAATTGTATGTGTTTATCATTGTTCGAAAGTGCCTTTCTGAGTATTATTCGCTATTATTGTGTCGATGTGCGGATCAATACACTGTTTAATTCTACCACATCGATAGAACTAATCACAGTGTGTGTGATTTCGATGAGACTTATGAATGTAGAAGTTTAATTATGGCGCTAAACAACCTACTGATTCGAAACTCATCAAATTTCTAAACCATCAGTCATGGGAAACAATGTATGTCCCACTAAGGAACATGTACTTCCTGCAGCAGAAATCAGCAACATCTTTCAAGTCATTCTTAAGAAACTATTAACCAGGCATTACTTGTTCTGCTATTATTCTATTCAAAAGACTGGATTCAAAATCTTAAAAAGTAAAACTATTGTAACAGTATTTTTCAAAACAGAGAGGTATCAAACATCCAGAACTCTTCTTGGGAACCCGCAAACTATCAAGAGTAGCTCCAAATGAAAATTCCTGGATTAACTTTTGATCAAACTTAGATTCCTCATACAAAGAGACACAAAGAATTCAAAAAATTAAATATCCTAAAAAGCTTGACTAGTAAAAATTGGGGAGCCAAATATCAAACATTGATTAACACATACATGGCCGTGATATATTCTGAACTAGATTACGGATCCATTGTATAAAGCTCTGGAAAACCCAGAGCCGCAAAGATAATCGAATCAATCCAGAACTCAGGAGTTGGAACGATCTCGGAGCATTCAAAAACAGACCGATTAATGTATATACTTGATGCAGCCAACATATTAATCTTATCCTCTAGAAGAAAACAAGTAAGCCTTAATTATGTCACCTCAATAACAGCAATCCCCACTAATCCAACATGCCAATTTATAGTTGACAAGAGGAAAACAAAACTATCAAACAAAAAATCCAAACTATCTCAACTATTAAAGATTCGAATCCAAGAGTATCTGCAAGAAATAGGACTGCTACTTTAAGTTGCCAAAGTGAGAAGATAATCCAAGATACTACAAATATACTGATCCAGCAGCATCCAGGAACTATAAACGAAGCATACTTACTGACTGCACGTCATGCATAGCCTTCAAATAAATTAAAATTGCAACGTAGTAAAACCTGAAGTGCGGCTGTCCTACACACTGCATCCTTTACTACCAATCCCTGCAAATTATACGTCATTTTTATGGCCCTTTCATGTATAAAGGTGTTAAAAACAACAAATCTATTATCTATATCACGAGAATGAATCGATTTAACCACCACCATCCTTAGCTTGAATAACGAAAATCCTCTTCGTACAAGAAATCCTTCAAAAACTTTATCAGAAGTAAAGAACAGCGTGAAAATCTCAAAAATATTATTTAGTCAAACAACACTCAGCCCCAAAAATATGAAATTTGAGAACATGATTGCAACAATCACCCCTTCGTCCAGTATTACGATCAACTCAACATCACAACCAATCTACCACGAGGATTTCAAAGTGATCATCAAAAGCAAAATCAAATCACTATGGAACTCGTTGTGGAAAAAAAATACGGTAACAAACATTCATTTAATTCGAGATATTTTCCGGAAAAGCTCTGAAAATTCATTGGATAGGAAACATCAGTCAATACTCACAAAGCTAAGAATAGGTCACACAAACTTCACACATATCAACCTAATTCTCAAAAGAAGAACCGAAGAAGTAACCCTTGCAACATAATAAAAGATTTTGTACCAAAAAAATATCACCGACTTCGAAATGCGCTAAAAAAAGTATGAAATAATTTCTGTTTTATTTGTATCTTATCTAGACACATATGCAACAACAGTTAAGATTATTCATTTCTTTAATAAACAGGATATTAAATATATTGCAATTTTTTCAAAGTCGATGCAAAATATCTTAAAGTGCTTTCAGTACGGCAATGCTTGAATGTATACCATGTATAATACCAAAAAATTTCAACCCGTTTATATTTATAATTTGTAAATTGCAACAACTTTACATTACATATATTATTTACATATATTAAATTATAACACAAAGTCACATGAATCACAGGAACATGTTGTAATAGTGGCCAAATTGAAAAACGCTGCTTGTATCCTTGCGGATATAAATTACGCCTAATGTATTAATAATTTGCAGATGAATGGAATTATACATACAATTTATTATTATGCAAGTTTGTCACTACTTTAAGATACAATCGTTATAATTACTGATATTATGTAATTAAAAATGGAAATATATATTAGTTATATTTTTAACTTTGCGCCGTCTTCGAAAAGGTTGCACATTGCATATATTTAATATGATGTTTAGTAAATAAATGAGCAATCTTAACCGT
This sequence comes from Bombus confusus, assembly GCA_014737475.1. Classification (NCBI taxonomy): domain Eukaryota; kingdom Metazoa; phylum Arthropoda; class Insecta; order Hymenoptera; family Apidae; genus Bombus; species Bombus confusus. The sequence goes on along the minus strand of JACXIV010000018.1, from coordinate 2,748,310 downwards.
GGTTGTATATGTGTATAAATCAAATACTAATGAAATAGAAATTATTTCATACTTTTCAGAGCATTTCGAAGTTCATAATCTTTTTTGATAAAAAGTTTTTTATTATAAAATATAAATCCTTTTTAGTGGAGCGATCGATATTACAGAGTCAACGTCAAATTGTTCTCATTGTTATTAATGGGGCGGTAATTTATTTCTATCTATTTATTGCTTATTTCAATTAAAAATTCTTATTAATGAATAAAAAGTTATATCGGCTGTATAATCCCACATATGAATAAGGAATAAACAAACTGTACTCCGTCACCGATATTATATTTTGAACAGCGATAAAGAAGGATATTTCTATAACTTAATATGACACATATTATTTTGCAATGAAAGTAGGCTTATGCACGGAAATGAATCTGCAGAATAATATTTCCTACAACGGAAACAAATTGAAGCCTATATTTACAGATACAATTTCAAGGCGCTTATCCAGTCTGCTGCTTTGAATGTAGTATACGACGGAGAAATTGTGGTGTCATTTTTTTGGTGTTATTGTAGTTCCTTGGGTTATATAATACAACACATTACACGGGTACTAATACTCTAAGGAATATGAACATCTGTTCTTCGGAAACAGGACACTCGTGTCTAATGCCTTAGTGCGTACTCCCAGAGTGAGCAACAATGACATTTAGTACAATTGAAAGACATGTGGCTTCTACAGTTTAACACATTTGATCAATAACGTTTGATTGTGATTATTGATGAGTTGTATAGGGACAAACAAACATTTTCTAATAGTTTGATAAACAGCGCAATGGAAATCGTAGAGAAATTTACATGTCCAGTACTTCGAAGAGATTAGCTTGAAGAGAGAGAATTGCTGGTTCTGTACTTATAAAATTTTACGACGAATCCATTGGAAACAGATTCAAAGATTCCGATGGCTACATTCCAATATCTTCAATAGTAGCAATATTTTAAACGGCGGAAGGTAATGGAGACATTGATCGAACGATTTTATCACTTGTCCTAAATTACAAGGGGCTACACTAAATATGGTATATATACATATTAATGACCAAACAATAGCATACTAGTCTAATTAATATTGCGTAAATCTCTGAAATACGATCATATGTGACTGCTCATAACTATCAGATGTAGATGAGACTCTAAATAAATAAATTTAAAAAGGAAAGGTTTAAATGTCTTTGATACCATTAATCTTGACTTTTATTGAGGTGGTATTTTTTTCCATCATCATTTAAATTAATTTTCGTGTCATTAGATGGTTCAAAATTGATAATGATAATCTTAAAACATTAATTGAAAATAATCCACGTCAAAGTCGATTTGTATTATCCGCACAGCTGTCAAAATATGGCCAATTATGGCAGTAATGGCCATAGAGATTATTATATAATGGCAGTACATAATCAGAATTCAAGATTGATGAAAGCTAAGAATTCTGTTCTTCAGACAACCAAGTGGATCCTGTCCACCAAATTTGAAGAGAACGTGACATGCAGAGTTTAACTCCTCGCGATAAAGTATTGGCTGGATTATCTTCCGAACGAATAGTTAGAACGAAAGTTATGAATATCTGCACAACGAGTGACAATGAAAATAGGTCATTTAGATGGATATTCACGTAATCAATATAATAAATCCAGAGAATGGGATTTAAGGACTACTTTCCGCAAACAAAGGAAGAATGCTATATATTAACTTAGCAAATAAATGAACGGTTGATAACTCCTGCTATGCATTCAATAAAATGCACCTTCATCGAGGAATCTGACACAATCCTCGAGTAATCCGTACAGCACCATATGTACTTTTAGACGTATCAAACCCATGAAGTGGTAACCTAGCCATCGTATTATTTGAAGAGTAGTGAGAGATAGCAATTCGACATACGGATCTTTCCATTCTTCAGCTTCCTCTTCTGGCAAAGAATTATCCCATCCCAGTTTCAATAAACACAATTTCTGCAAGAAAATCTTGGCTGTGACAATAGTAGGATCCAATAATCCAGGAGGATAAAAAATTCTAAATATTTTCAACAGTACAAATCTTTTAGTCTACTCAACATATGGCGTATCCATGTCAACTTGAAACTGGAAAAAATCACCGTCGGTTACCAACGATGACCTACAATAAAATTGCGAAAGAAGTATCAATTTTTAGAAAATCACCAGGCTCCGCGGCAAGACAATTTCTTGGTAAGCAGTCCACAAAATATGGCTCATTTGAAAACCATTTGCGTAAATTGGAGCTGCTGGCCTTGCACAAATCGTTTGTTATTGCTTTAGTAAGGCTGACTTCTTAAAGTAGTCACTAGAGGAAATGTTGTCTATGTATATTTCTTTCTCTAGATTCGCTGCTCTTAGAAGAAACATACTCTTTCCGTCTGCAGTTAACTGTTTCATTGCTCGATTGACTAAAAATGAACTACTAATAGCCCTATATATAACTGTACGCAGCTTATAAATTCGAGTTAGCTCCGAGACAGAAAATCTCCGATGAATCAGCTGCAAGAATTAATCACGATCGTGTATAAAAATTTATAAGAATGTATAATAAATATAAACGCAAACTTATATGTACGTTTGTGAATTATCTTCTTATGCAGAGTAAGAGATAGAGATTTTAAGTTTACTAGCATTCCCGAGTTTTCAATGTCTTCATCTTAGTATTCAAGAAAGTATCCAGGGCAGCATATGTGCGCTTTGCGAAGTCTCCCGTTCCTTGCGAGTTTGCGGATCAAGTTTTCTGGCTGCGAGGAAAATCGCCCCAGTGCTTGGTTGGACGTTCAAGAGTTGCCAATGTAAATAAGGAGCCAGAAGTGCCAATCAGAACTCTTTTGATTTCTGGAAAAGTTTCTGAATTTGTAGCTTTCAGGGAAAATAAATTAGAAAGACACAGATTAACCAAACTTTGTTTCCAAGCCTCTTTTTTTTATTTAGAGCCTTTGCAATTTTTACAAAATTGGATCAGGGCTACTTTCAATTATAAGAAATACTTTAATTTGACCCAGCGCTGCTCCTTCAATACGTGTGAGTAAATAACGAAATTTCGCTATGTTAGATAAGTTTGCACAAGATACAACAAGAGAATCGAATAGATCCTAAAATGAAAGCCATGAACGACAATCATCTGAAAATAATGGTAAATTGATTTCCAGTAATCGAGCTTCGGCAAACTTGCTAGCATTTTCTAGGTAGGATTAGCGACTTATCCCTGTTGAGTTGGAGGGTGGGAAGTAAAATTATTCAAATATTTCTGGAACTCTCCCTTAATGATAGTTCTCTAGATAAATGTTCTCCGCGGTGTCGAAAAAATTCTTTTGCCATTGGCATTCTCGTTATCCAAGATCCATCATGGGCTTCGATGAAGTTTTTCCAATACTTATCCAAATTCTCGGTTTGTACTTTTATAGCACTTTAAGCCATTTCAGCTAATTCTTCCTTTTTAAAATTTCTTTAGATTTCCGCACATAAAAAAAAAGAGAAAGGAAGATCTCCCTTTGTTGGGGGAAGGGAGAAGGTGTACCTTAGGGACGACTGGAGGATTAGACCAGGGGAAATAAGAAAAGGAGGAAATGGGAAATGATGCCTCCCTCAAAGGAGAAGGCAGATACGGCTTCAGCTCCTACTGACGGTAAGCCGTAGTACAATAAGAAGAGACTCAGGGGTTCAGGCGATTCGGAGAATACCCGGGCCAAATTCATTCATAATCCGCCACCCAGGGCTGACCCAGCTAAGAGGAAGGGCTTCACTAACCCAGCTCAATCCTAATCTGCCCCTCCCAGTTGCGTATCCCGATCAATTTTCATTACAAACATAGGTATACGCTCAATTTTGTGTGTAACTGTATATATATTTTTTTATATAAATGCTTGCATATTGTGTCGATCTCTGGTCACTATAGTACTACATACAGGACTGGAGATCCTATCTATAGAAGGAGAAAAACAAAGAGTAAGCTGTAAAAGGTTTTAGAACATATGTACTAAGAAAGGAGGAACGGTATGTGAGATATAGAGGAATATGTACGTATTAACATTGTAGAGTTCAATATTTAAATATTCTGTAGTTGATAAACGACTAAGTACATAATTAAACCTCACGTGCCTACGATCCTACACCTTTAACTTGGAGTCAAAAATGCATACCTAATAATGTTGTATATTATAATCGTAAGAAAGAACAATTGAAAGATTTCAATAAACATTTTTGAATTTGTGATAAATTTATGAATGTATTTTTGTATTTTTAACATGTACTTATCAAAGCAAAATGGATTGAAATAAAATTCGAGTACTTTTTTTTATAATTTTATAGATTAGATATATTTAGATAGATATTAGATATATTCAGATATAACATAATAGAACATTAATATATTAGAATACTAAGAATTGGGATTTTAACATGTTATAATAACCTATTGTTTCTATGAAAAACTTACGAGAAGTATAAACATAAAAATAAATTATATGCGATCGCAAAAAGTTATCAATATTTAATAAATATTTTAGTTGTATCCGAATCACATTATAATGTCTGAAATGTTGTACCGAAATTAAATATGAATTAGGTAATAGTTTTCCGTCATCCACAATCTATAGAAAAAAACAAAATGTTATATAAATAGGTTCTTCGTAATGAGGATTAACCCTATAAGGTGTTCGTTAAAACTATCAGGAAAAGAATATTACTTGATAATCATTTGTGATTAACATTTATAAAATTATGTCAATTACACCATTTTCCGAAAAAAATTTATATCTATAATGAGAGATTAAATATGTACGATTTAACTATGTAATATTAGGGAGATGGAATTTTAAATTGTTACTTAAAAAATTTAATATCATACAAGTTGATTTTAAGGGATTAAATGTATGAGCGGACAACTTTCCTTGGGAAAAAGTGAGAGTAACTATTCGAGGTGTTAACTGGTTAAAAAGATAGTGGAGAAAACCTCCTACCAAACGTTGATGGTGGGTGGTATTGCTCATGAGAAGAAACCCGCTTTCTCCGTGCTTTCCAGAAACAAAGAATAACGCCAAGGAATGTTTCAAGGACCCTTATAGACCCAAAGACACTTGTGGGACTTGGGAGTCCTAAGGGTTATTTATGGATTCTTAGGTTTATTGTTCATTATTTTTTTTATAAGTGGAGCGATAAATTTATAAGTCACACCATCATCGCCCCATCGATTTTGAAGTGTACTGGTCGGGACAAATGCCACGTTAGTTTTACCAGGATTGGCCGTGGCGCCACGATGAATTTTTTATTGTACGATACATATAATGTTGAAATTTTACCTACAAGAGATAAGTTACGGTGTATGATCATTATTAATGAATTTATGTCACTGAGATCACCGGTGACCCCCGTGGCGCAGAAGTGCGATTTTGCGCGATTCACTTATTTTTTGCAATTATCAATTATCTCATATTGTTTCTTCGCTTTGCTAAATAATTGTTCTATGTTGTCCCGGGACCTACCATAAACCATAATCCATCCCTCGATCAAAGTGGTCACCACCTGTATAAACATACTTCTTCGGACCCACAATAATTCTAAAGAACCGTCTCAAGATTTAGCATTTTTTACTTTACTATCAAGGCTCTTAAACTCCAACTTTATGTTTATACAATTCTCCTAACGTTTCTCTTTGACTGTCGAAATGATTCTGCCCTTCCAGAACTGTTTTACCCTTTTACTAAATTTTTAAAATCACCAAAATATGTTACGTGACAAAGTAGTAGTGGAGAGTTCACTCAGAAAAAAAAATTTACGATATTCTTTAACGTTTAATTAACGCTTTCGTTTTCTTTGTATAATCTTCCCGAAATTGGCCAGGGACAGTCGCAATATCTGAAGTATTCCTTTTAAAAGCATGATTGTCTATTGAGAAAACGAAACGGGCTGCGCGTCAGATGTGTTTAAAAATGGTTATCTTTATCTTATCTTTATCTTATCAAAGATCTTTTTTCTTGTTTTTTCTTTCTCCTCCTTTTCACTTTATGGTATTCAGATCGAGGTACGTGTTCAAAAATTAAAATTTGGAATTCATTTGTTTTTGTATGTCGTGATTGATCTGCCTTTGTGCGTTCGCTGCGTAAGCAAATCTTCCAAGACATCGCTTTGCACCGTAGTATCGTGGAAAGAATGTTAAGAAAGACCCAACAAAATATGTACAATGTTGTGAGAAGCATCCAGAGCAAAATTATGATGTACAAGGCCATACTGAAGCCTGTCTGGACCTATGGAATCCAGCTATGGGGAACAGCAAGCAACTCCAACATAGAGATACTCCAACGACTACAAGCCAAAACATTAAGAACATTATTAGACGCACCTTGGTACGTTACCAACGCAACAATACATCGCGACCTCAAGATACCCACAGTCAAAGAAGAAATATCCAAATTCAGTTATAGACACAGCACAAGAGTTAACAACCACCAAAACCCTCTAATCACTCAATTACTTGACACGACGGACCAGATTCGCAAGCTAAAAAAACACTACCCCCTAGATTTAAGCACTAGATTCAATTGAATCAAACATCCAATAAACTCTTTATACTCATGACATTGTAACACGATAGCAGAATTTACTGAAAATTCATACAGAATTGATTGTAAATATTCCTTAATAAAAAAAAAAAAAAAAAAAAAAAAAAAAAAAAAAAAAAAAAAATGCGAGAAAACCTAAGAGCCAACAGGCCGAAATAGTCGGGAAACTTCAATGGGCCAAGCGGCCCATCAATATTCCTCGGTCCTTCAGTCGAATGGTTACTCGGAAAAAGGCGTACGTGACCATGATCACGGACGGTTACGGGGTGGGGGTATGAAAAGACGACAAAGGGATGCTTGAGAAAGAAAGACGATTAATCGTCAGTTGTTAATTGAGAGTCTAGTTGCGAGTCGTCAATTGAGTCGAGAGAATTGAGTCGAGAGAAAGTTGCTATAAGTTGTTAATTATTAGTTGTGAGTTGTGAATTATCAATTTAGTTGTCTTACATCGCATATCGTATATATATCTTATATCGTATGTTATATCGCATTACTGCATTAAGTTCACGTTAAATAACCATTATTTTCTGTTTAATCTGCTGTAAATAAATCATCCATCAATAAATTTATCACATAGGATAGAAATCATAGGAAATCCTAATTTCTAGCAGTTCTGATGATGATTCTATAGTACATTAAACTCCTATTGCGCTTCAATTATCCACAATAAACTTATTAAAATGTCTACGTAGTCGATTGAGTGAGTTACCAACGCCTAGGTGTAAACCTTATTACGAGCCACTCAAATATCTTCAATAACTATATTTATATTTCCATAAAATTATGAGGTCATTTGCAAAGAAGAATGATTTAACAAGGGTCTTAATATTGTTTATAATATTACGTTCAATATCACGTAACGTTTCAATAATTCTGGTATGCTAAACTATATTTTTTCAATATCTAAACATGTCGCTATCAATTTTTCATTGTTGATAAATGTCTCGAATTTACTAGTTTCTAGCTTAACCAAGTGATTTAAAGTGGTGTGATAGTTCCCTTAATACGTTATATTACGTTATGTTACGTTATGTTACGTTATGCTATGCTATGCTATGCTGTGCTATGCTTTGCTACGTTACGTTATGTTATATATAATATTATATATAATATTATATAATATAATGATAAAGTTAGCTTTTGTGTTATTAGTAGTAATTTCGGAGAGTGTTTCTGTTTCGTTTTTTAATTTTAGGAAAGAATGCTTATAATTGTTGTTTGAATTAATTGCAAATTAATAATATTGGCTAATGCATTAGCAATCTCCTACAATGTGCAGCGAAAGGTTTTTTTTATATTTAATTTGAATTTTTACAATTTGTCCAATTAGACATTTGGTAAATTTTTCTAGCTTCTTATGATATCATTATGATCATCTTACATTAGAGGAGTAGATTTCTTTTTTCCAGATATTCATTTTAATTTGTTTCATATTACTTTAATAGTCGTAGAGTGGGTCATTATGTGCATGAAATTAAACCAAGATTGTTTTTTGCTATATTTAATTATTTCTCTTACACATTGCTTTCAATTTCTTAAGTTCAATAGAATTCTTAACATTGAGATATTTTTTATATCTGTTAAAGGCACGATGGCTTTTATTTATTGCAATTTTACTCTCCTCATTCCAACATAGAACTACAGCTTTTGTAAACTTATTGTTAGTTGACGTTCTTCTTATTACTATTTCTATCGCATTGGTGACTATATTTCTGTTTTTTTTTTTTTTATTTATTTAATTTGTACTTTACAATTTGTCCCACTGGACATCTGATAAATTTTTTTAACTTTATTGCTAAATAACTTGTAGATGGCTATCCCCAGCGGGATACCATCTTCGAGTTTGTCTATTTTATTTCTTGTGAGGTCAGCGGGGTGTTTTCTTTTTAGTCTTCTTATGCGGGTGTTGGTCGTTTCAGTAGGCAGCTAGTTTGATGCCGATTTCTTTCTTGACCGTTGATATTTTTAGGTCTTTGCGTATATCCTCGTTTATAACATACCATGGAGCGTTGACTATTGTTCTGATTATTTTTAATTGTAGTGACTCTAATTTATTTATATGGCTCATTGCTGCTGTCCCCCGTAGTGGTATTTCGTACGTCCAAATTGGTTTTATGATCGTTTTGTATATTTTTAATTTATTTTCTATGCTGAGTTGGATTATCGAGTTGTTAACCAGTACATCTATCTCCTTTTTGTCTGTATCTTGGCTATTATTGATTTAGTATGTTATCTATTTTTTGATACACATATATTGTAATTCTTGAACCTGATTTTATGGCTCATTTTTATGTAAGTTTGTTGATGGCAAATTACGTCAGAACAATGTTCGTTTACAATTAACTGCAGTTGCTCATAACGAGCAAAGTAACTATTAATATTCCATTGTAGAATTCGTTTCATAATTTAGAACTTTGAAAGAGTGTGCTGATTATTTCACAGGATCGATTTTAGATTGGTATATTTTTGGATAGGTGGAGAATCGTGTCAAATTCAATGTTGTCATCCGAATTTTGTTCTGCATTGTTCTCTTCTCTTATCATTTTAGTCGTATAGTAGTTTAGATTGAACCTTTCGATAGTTCGGCTGAATTGATATTTAAAATTTCGTTCTATGATGAGTGGATAGAGTGATGTCATAACAAGCTTTTCGATATGATTACTGTGTTGGGTTTGCTATTTCGTATGTATTAGAAGAACCTAATGTATTTTCAATGAATGATTTAAATAGGCTATAATCGTTATCTAAGATAACTTATTAACTATTAGTTGCATTCAAGAACTTTTTGAATGAATTATTATTGATCGGATGAATGAAATTTGATTTGTTATATCTTATATTTTTTGAGATATTAAAATGGCCTTGAGCTCTTTTAGGGTTAATGTATCTTTTTTATAATGCTACACTGTAGACTATAAAACGACGAATTCAAAACTGCAATGAGGTGACATTTAATTGCCTTTGAACTGCAAAATGAAACAAAATATTCAGCGTAATTGTATCACTTAATTTTAATGTTTGTGTTCACAGTTTTCGCCGTTTACTTCTTTACCTACATACGTATATGTGGTGGATCTGAAATATCTACGCGTGACAAGAGATGCTGCTTTTCCTACATCTGGCTGCAAAATGCAAGCACATTACAAATAAAGTGAGTTCGAAAATTAATAGAACATAAATATTTTTTTTTTTAAACCCGGTTGAGTTAAGACCCTCATGATACGAAGAATAAAATGCAATGCAAAATTTGTTCTTGACTTTCAAAGTCAAGGTCCATTTTGTGATAACATTTTTTTTGCAGATCTTTACCGAACAGGGGTTATGTAGAATAACGCTATGATGTTCTTAACAATTTGTTTGCGGACATCCATACGAAGAAAACTGTAAACTGATGAAATTTATATCTTATATCTTTATTTATACGTTTCAAAATTTAATTAGTCCAGAAGGGAATTATACGAAAAGGAAATATACGATCTCTCGGAAATATCTAAAATATTCTGGCAGAAAAGAAAAGAAAAAAAGTTTTTAAATAAGGAGACTATAATATGAAATTTGATTGACCAAATATGGCGACACAGATTTCAGTATCTTAATGGAAATCATTATTATTGAAAAAAAGCACTAGATATCATATTATAATTCATACTTAGATAATGTGTCCAAAGATATTATTCATAATGTAAAAAGCGTTTAGCGTGTTTACAAGCCGGGTCTTCGAGCAGCGCGAGAGGTCGGCGCGGTTTCTTTAAAGCAATAGGGTTGCAATACTAATATGGTCTCATAACTCTGATTAATAAAAATCGACACGACGCGAACTGTAAAGTTGTATTGTGTGAGTTAACTGATATTGGTGATGTAAGTGATATTTTTTCGAACAAATACGAAGGTTATGGAGTCGAATTTATTTCATATGCCATTGTGATAATGTTGACCATGTAGTTATAGACCTCTCGCGATGATGGACGAGAATAACCACGATGTTGTTAATGCTATAACGAAGTCAATCTTTATTAGGGAGCGAAATGCCTCATTCAAAAATTAACGTGCAAATCTGAACGAACCAGGTTTCTCGCATATTTTAAGTTTCTGATGCCAAATTTATATAGAACCTAGTGATATAATTAAATTGCCTGATAGTATACAAATTGAGTATAACAACAGTATTTATTGGATTTATATCTCAGCTGATAATCCAAAATCCTCTATTTGCATAAAAGGCAACCATATAACCAAACTATGTCCAAACATTAACACGAAAAAGCTCTAACTGCAGATGAACCTCGAAGTTGCTAAATTTAATAACAACAAGCACAGAAAAAATGACAAAAGACTTCTGTCAACTACCGAGTCTTGTTCTATTTATTACCACGAAAACTTCGAGTACTTTCAATTTCTCTCCAGACACCAAGGTAAACCACGAACAAATTCGTAGAGGACATTAAACATTGTTGTACACGATATTGCTCAAGGCTTTCGGATAGAAACCATGTCCAAAGAAATTCGTTTCCAAAAATTTTTTCCAGCATTACAGCTAGCTTCTCCAGGGTCTAAAAGTCCACTGAAATTGATGTACATGGTGGTGATTTCTTTATCTAAGTCACCTCTGTTCATGTACCAGGCCGGTGGTGTTTATGTTTACCGGTGTTGCTGAGTCAGTCGATGTTTTAATTGATCACTTGATTGATTAAAATCTGACGAATTAAAAATTTTATAAATGTTGATAAAAGGACATCGTTAAAGACACTCGGAAACCAAACTCAGACATCCAAAATCCTCTAAAGGTTTTAGCCAACGCATGGCTAATCTTTAAAAAGTTATTAACAAAAGAAGTCTACAAATCTACAGGATTTATCCATTTTTGTAGGGTAAAGAAATACTGCACGTGTCGTCCGCACCACTCGCTCGTAAAAATCTAATCCAACCCAACTCAGAGCAGAAACTGTTCTGTGTTCGAGTGAATAGATTACATCCACAGGATAATTACAACATTCGTTTGAATGTAGTATTTACAGTAGTAAATCAGCACTAAAGTCAATGCGTAATCTTGGGGAGGAACTTGGGGGAATGTAAAAATGCGAGTTTGCAGCTGTTTAAATAGACAAAAAGAGAAAAGGGGAAAAAGGAAGGAAGGAAGATATGGGATGTGTAATAAAGGGTCTGGGACATCTGTCTGCAACAATAAATGTTATTTTCCTTGCATCTGACTAGAGGCTGTTGACACATTACAAATAAAGTGAGTTTGAAAACTAGAGAAACTAATATTTTTTCCAAGAGAACGTTTGAGTTGCAACCCATTGTTTCTTTGAGACTTTTGTTCTCATAAAGAGTAGAATACGATGTGATGAAAAGATTTTGATCTTGAAAATCAGGCTCAAGATCAATTTCGCACGAACTTTTTTTACAATCTCCACCAATTCAGAGGTATAGAATTATGCTATGGTGGCTTTTACCTAAAACCGGAATAGCTTCAAAGATTTCAATGTTGTTTGTAAAGAGAGAATTGATAGAATGGGAGGCGATATTTCTATTTTTGGTAAAAACTTTATTAACTACCGCAAATGTTTGATAGATGTTTGATCTTCTAACAATCACATAGAGACCTGCGCTGTTAAATTAATTAACATTTCGCTCAATTGATTTAAAAGCATTTTACAGATTTCAATAAGGCATCGCATTAAGCCAAAACAATTGAAACAGAATTATGTGTGAAATTTCAGTGCCTTCTTGTAGTAGATTTCAACTTGCACAAATTCACTATTCGATAATTTTCTAAATCATTTCTTTTATATAATCTTTAGACTTATAACAACAGTAAATCCAATATTGACTTAGTTTTTTGACGTCGTCAAACTTGGTTGACAAAACTCATGTTGGCATTTTGGATGTCACTCGTGGATCTCATCACTATCACTGATTACTACCTGATATAGAAATTAACGCCGAGGAAGCTAAATGCATCTATAAAAAGATGATAGATTATCCCGAAAGAAAATAAATTGGAATAATTATTAAAAAGCCAGGCCACAAAGTTTTTCTTTATTCTTGTCACACAAATTTGATAATTTGAATTGTATAAAAAATATATGTAATTATTAGTCATATCAAAGAACATATACAGTGGGTTGCAATAACCTTTGTACAACTATGTAGACGAGATATCTCGCGTTGTAATAACGTTTGTATGACACTATGAATAGAAAATTTTGTGTCACACAATCTACTTGTGCCTACTCTCAACTCTCCTCCTTCTATGATGAATTTTTTGTTTTTTTTTTAATTTATTTATTTATAACTACAATCAATTCTTTACAGAATTTCTATGATGAAATGCTTAGCAAATGGATTTTGCATCTTGATAAGAGACACGCGAGATATTTCATCCATAGTGTCGCACGAATATTATTTCGACGCGAGATATCTTGTCCATAGAATTGCATTAATTATCCTGTACCCGGGCCACAATAAACAAAGTCGGTCACGCATCGAACCATTTAGCTGTTTAGTTGTGTGCTCGAACTTGTGCTCGAATGTATGCGTCTTATGATTATGTATGCGTATATTGTATATTTCGGCGCAACGAAAGGAATTGTGAAATAATAAACACGTTTGGGTACAACTAATACTTTTAAGATGTCTGGGAAGTAATTATGATCGATTTATCAGTGAAAAAAAATAATTTATTATTTGAAGGTGAATAATGTATCAGTAACAATTTGTAAATTAATATTGAGTTTAAATTAATAATGTTTTGAAGAAACTCGTAGAAAATTAGTAATCTTCAACTGTGATATTTTTAGAAACAATGAAACACAATAGAGAACACAATATCGCTACCATCACTATCATTATCAAAAGGATCTATCGAATCACTGTCCGCAATAATAACGCTCTTCTCACTACTATTATCAATATTAGATTTTCTCTTTACTGATATGATAGGTATAAGGGTTCTTTGATTCTTTTATGGAATTATAACCTAAACGTGTAAACGTAACGAAGAATTACTCATAATTAAAGTAAGAAAATATCGAGAACAACTGAATGAAGTACCACGAGCCATGCTCGTGCTTATTGTTTTTGGGCCAAATTTCTTATCACGAATCTCACTCATTGTTGTAGGACAAGGGGTTAATGACATTTCGGTCGCGAGATTTCTCGTCCAAGGTAGTGAAAGGATAGAAGGTATAGACTACTTTTGATTTTCCCACAAAGGTAAGGGCAAGCAATAGTATGCTGGACGTGAGCATTCTAAAGATTTTGTAATTTTTGTTAATAAATGTCGTTCTAGTCATTATAATGGTAAACGCCTTACTAGCTGGAGTTAATTTCATTCTTAACAGTACTTGTCAATGTGGAACAGAATCTCAAGATCTGAATCATATTATCTGGTAATAGCCAGACTATGACGATGAATGCAAAGTATTGTGTGCTAACAATACTTCTCGGATGCAAGCTCTATTGTTCCATTTTGTATCAGGTCTTTTTTAAGCGATCCTAATATCGAGAGTCTGAAACTTACTTATGAATTTCTTAAACATTGTTCTGTAAAAATCTAATTACATTTAAATAAGTAATAATGAATAATTGTAAACTATTATATGTTAAATATCTAACTATAAGTTCAAAATTATATACTATTCAAACTATGCATAAACATATTGTATTTGCTATATAAACCATATTTGGTTTAAAGCAACTAATAAATAAATAGATTATAAAACTTATGATATTGTTTTAAAGAAAGAATAGATAAACTACCCAGAGAGTAACACTACTAAAGAATAGTTTATATAAATTTCAGCTGGAGAGCTCCATAAATAAACGTGGGTAATAATTCTTATGGTTTAGGATTCTAAAGTTCACACATGACAATATTATTTATAAAATTTTGTAATACATTTCAACATACGTGTAACAAATGTTTATTTATTATAACAAAAGACAATGATTTAAAGATTTGTTGAAATTTTATAGTGCTGCTCTTCACCTTGAATGGGTAACTGAGTAAACTTCTTTTGTTTTAAAAAAACTGATATTTCGTTGCAGTTATATTAGGCGCTTATATATTACGCTGCGTTTATATCAGGCGAACGAATGCTCGTAGTAAAATCAAAAAATGAAAGTGAAAATGTGTATCCGTTCACGACGTTCGCTTGCAGACTTTCATAGAGATTATATCGAGCATTATTGAGTGCTTTACGAATACTTCAAAAACGCTTCGATTGTTTTCATTGTGTAAAGAGTGAGCGAATGGTTTCATGGTGTACTCTTGCAAACATATTAGATTAATATCACTGAAACGTTTGATAGATTCTCTGAGTGAATAAACATTTAGTGTCAAATAAAGGCAACTATTCCGTTCTGTGACCCTCTACACAAACCAGATTCTATCCCGCGGGCAAGATGGCCACCAGATGTCTAAACATATCAACTCATGCCCATAAAGATCCTTAGGAACCCCCATAAAATTTAGCATTTTTTACAGTAAATTACTACAAACATTATAAAAGTCGAGAAGTTTCTTAGGGTTATTGCTCATTCCGATAAAACACGGAAAAAGCGGATTTTTCCCATGTTCAACGGTCAATTCCACCCTCGAACAACCGTTGGTGGAGAACGGTCAGTACCCATCAATATTTTCGTATAAATATCCCCGTCACAGACTATATTCATACTTGCTATCGTCCTTTCGACTAGAATACATCTCAGTTTGTTAGTCAATCAGTCGACATCTAAACTTGTTATTTCTAAAACTCAGACAAAAAGCATCTCAGAGCGTTCACAGGATGTGGAAGGAACATAACGACAAAGAATTTTTTTACGAGTATATCACTGGGCATAAAGCTACTTGCAAACAAAAAAAATTACAACTGTTGGAACAATCCGTAAAAATAAACGGGAATTGCCAAAAATAGCCAAAGACTGAAAAGACAAAATGATTCTGTCTTCAAGCAAACTTTATATTTCAAATCAAATTTCTTTTACAGTGCATAAATACAAACCAACAAAAAAAAAGTGTTTGCTAGTTTCTATGCATAAAGCGATAGAAATTGAAGAAAACAATAAACGTATACCGGAAACTATTAAATTTTAGAATGATACAAAATTTTATGTAGACGTAATGGACCAGATGTCAAGGAAATACAGCATGAAGTCAAAATTTTGTAGGTGGCTCCTCCAGGTATTTTTCAACATCTTGGACCTAGCTGGAATAAATGTCTGGATTTTGCATAAAGAAACAGGTAAAAATATTTCAAGCAGGAATTCCAATTAGTTACAGAGCTCACCGTTGAGTATCAAAAATCGCGGGAAAAATAACCATGCAATAAAACTATCAAGTTCAGATTCATTACTATGAAAAACTTGGGAAATAAAATATTTTAAAGGTTACAAAACTACGAAAATCTGTTCAAGATGTGGGAAATATGTATACATATATAAATGTACATTTGATAATAAGATAATTTGTAAAAAAAATGCAGCGCAGTTGAATCAGATATATTTCTATATAAATAAAAGTGTAATTTTATTTAAGTCTATAATTGAAATTAAACAAAAGTAAATTTGGACGAAATTTTCTGAAAGCTCATCATTTTATATACATTCAGTTATAAATTAACCATTATCTAAGTTAAATCATAAAAACCATTGAATAGTTATACAAGAAGTGTCAGTGGGTTTAGTGTTAAGGAACTTAAGACCACATAAGTATTTTTTTAAGTTAAAGCATTCCTTATTGCACTCATTACTTCCATTTTTAATGCAATACTTCGCCTCCAATACTTTCCTAAGTCTTGGAAAATATCACTGATTACACTTATTCCTAAACCTGGAAAACCAATACATGAAACAAGCTCCTATTGCCCAATTAGTCTCCTACCTACTTCGTCCAAACTATTTGAGAAGATGCTAACGAAACGACTCCCACCACTCTTAGAAGAGTTGAAAACACTGCCAGATCATCAATTTGGTTTTTGGAAGCAACATACTACAATAGAGCAAATTCACCGTTTAACCTACAAAATCATCCAAGACCTGGAGAAGAAAAAATATTGCACAGCGGTATTCCTAGACATCTAGCAGGCATTTGACAATGTATGGCATGAAGGATTCTTGTTCAAACTAAAGAAAATCCTACCACACACCTACTATTCCATTTTAAAATCCTACTTAACCAACAGAATATTCATGATAAAATACCAAGACGCTATAACCACAACATTCCAATAGAAGTTGATATACCCCAAGACAATGTCCTCAGACCTCTGCTGTTCACCATCTATACTGCAGATATATCAACTTTAACAGACATAACCACAGCAACATTTGCTGATGATACAGCTTTATTAGCTTCCCACTCAGACCCGATTATTGCCTCCTCTACTCTCCAGCGAGGTCTTGACTCTATGGAAGAGTGGTTCCACAAATGGCGCTTGAAAGTAAATGAAAATACATCTAGTCACATAACCTTAACACTGCGAAAACAAACCTGCCCACAAGTGACGATAAACAACATTCCAATCCCAAACAAAGAGTCAGTCAGATATCTGGGCATGATTTTGGACAAAAGAATGACATGAAAACAACACATAGCTGACAAATCGAAACAGATCAAAACAAAAATAAAAAAATTCTACTGGCTCATTGGCCAACGTTCCAACTTAAGCACGCAGAGTAAAATAATGATATATAAGGCCATATTAAAACCTCTCTGGACCTATGGAATCCAGCTATGGGGAATAGCAAGTAATTCCAACATAGAAATACTCCAACAAATACAATCTAAAACATTAAGAACACTATTAGACGCACCTTGGTACGTAACCAACGAAACAATACATCGCGACCTCAAGATACCCACAGTCAAAGAAGAAATATCCAAATTCAGCAATAGATATAGCACACGAGTCAACAACCATCTAAACCCTCTAGTCACTCAATTACTTGACACGTCGGATCAGATCCGCAGGCTAAAAAAACACTATCCCTTAGGTTTAAGCACTAGATTCAATTAGAATCAAACATGCAATAAACTCTTTATATTCATGACATTGTAACACGTCAGAAAAACTTACTTAAAATTCTTTTTTAGAATTGATTGTAATTATCTTCCAAATAAAAAAAAAGAAAAAAAGAAGCATTCCTTAGATTTATTATCCATTCCGACAAAAAAAAAAAGAAAAGCGGGGTTTTCCCATGTACAACGTCACCACGAGCGACCTCTGATTGAGGACGGCCAGTACCCATCCTTACCCACCAGCCTTTTTCTTATCCAATTAGCAATGACCGTTACCCTCACTTCCCTAACCAAAATTTCCATCAACGAATCCGCTTGTTCCGTGCTTTAGACACACCCATCACTAGTTTTCCTCCGCGACAGCATCGTCACCGAACTTCAGTTGCTGTTACATCCTCGAAACTGAACTTGCTGTTACACTTCGCTATACTACGTCTGCACGCGTCACACGCAAATATTCAAAGTTGTTGGAATGAAGTGTATATTGTAACCAGTTAACTCAGTGTTATCGTCATTCCAACCGTCCCTATTATCTTAACTGAAATAGGGGATCGACTGATTCGTGGCGTCGATTATTGTTTCGTAACGACTCGTTCGTGCGCTCTTCCACGACCGAGTCCCTTCGCGAGCGGTCGAACATTTTGGTTCTCCGAGGCGGATTACATGCACTAAACTGTGAAGTGAAGCAGTGTACACACTAGTGATATCCACAACCACACAGTGCCACATGACTTCATCACTATCATCTCGCAACAACCAGAGGGTCAATTTCGGGAAGGAAACATCTTCATCGCGAAGCACATCCATACAACATTCCGCTGGACAGTAACGAGCAACAACTGCAGCCGGAACAACTCCAATCCTACAACGGCCAGGTAAGCTCATTAATTATATCGACAGTGCTAATCCCCGCCACAACAATGCCAAACGTGTCCAAAATCAACTCCTTACGTCGAAAACGAGACTAATCGATGCGTACCAAGAGTCCGGTAAACATGACGGACATGCCGGATCACGAATATCCAGGAAGAGTTATTAGATCTTGAGGAAGAAGCCGCGAACCTGTTCGACGTAATACAAGACTATTGCGCCCTGGTCGGTCGATTGAGCACATTAATACCCACTGCACCATCTGTGCAAGGGGGTATGTTCCTAGAAAAAACTATGGGACTGAGAGGCCCTTCAAATTGATTTAATGCTAAACAATACTCAATGGCTTCGAGGACTAAGAACATTAGAGAAGATTTTCCTAAAGTTTTCCTAGAAGCGAGACCCACTTCAACAAATACAATCGAAGCGTTTTCGAAGTATTCGTAGAGCATTCGCGAATGGTGGGTACGAATCTTTGAACGTTTGCACATGTACGTCGTGAAGGCATCAACGGATGCACATGTCCATCTTCATTTTTTAATTTTATTAAAGTTGTGAGCGAACGAGCATTCGCCTAGTCTGTATCATTAGATATACAATTCTTTCCCGGTATTGATATGACATTTTTGGGTACTTCATTTTTCAACCGAGTTGCACGAAACGGGTGGATACTATGCTTTTTATTGGGCTTGTCAAATGGTTTGCTTTTCACTGACAGCTACACACGTTGAAAGAGCATGAAACATTTCGCTTCTAACAGAAAATATAACGTGGACCTGGTTAAAACAATTTGTAAAAATGAGTGATGCATTAGAAATTACATCTATTCAATTTCTTTCTGGCTTCTAAGTGTAGACTTTAGTATTAGATTGTCCCAGAAGCTTCTTTCGTTTTATGAGGAAATAATAGATGAACAACATCTTCGTTTTATATTATTTTATTGAATTATCTACGATCCATTTGTTCCATTGGAACAAGATATGTAAAACAAAAATGTTATGCATCTATTATTTACCTATAAAACGAAAGAAACTCTTGGGACAACCTAATATATGTTAGGAAATCAAAAATGGAAGCAATCAAGGTTGATACTTTAATGGCGACATCGAGTGTTTTTTCTGATAAATAATGATTAGCATTCTATATCGATGGAATTCTTTTAACTATTCGGGTACGTCACGAATAATACAACACGTTTCGGATGGGTTAAAAATCGGTATGAACCTGATGTTCTCCTTTGTTAATTGATTACTAGCATAGAAATTTGAGTATGCTCTAGCCAAACTCATTTACATTAATGCCTTATGATATTGGCTGGGGTGCAATGCTGTATAATAATACGAACTAGATACAGTGGCTATAAAAATTATTGCCACAACATTCTATATTAATTAATTATATCTAAAATATTTAATATATTTATATTAAATATCATATCATCTTATTTTCTTATATCTACAGAAATTTGATACTATGAAAATGAAATGTATTAAACCTGATAAAAAATTCTTTCATTGGAAAGTAACAGTATGTAACACATTTTGTATCACAATATTTTTTTTTTATTTAATTTGACTTTTTTTTACAAATTGTGCCTTTGGACATTTGGTAAATTTTCCTGGCTTTGTCGTTAAATATCATGTGGATGGCTACCTCCAGTGGAATATCATCTTCGAGTTTATTTTATTTCTTTAGTGAGGTCAAAGGGGTGTTTTCTTTTTAACCTCCTTTTTATGTTGCGGGTGTTGTACGTTTCAGCAGCAAGCCGGTTTGGATGTGTTGATATTCTTTCCTTGTATTTTTCTGCTTATCTGCTGATTTTTTCCTTGACCGTTGATATTTTTACGTTTTTGCTTATATCCTCATTTGTAACATACCGTTCTGAGTATTTTCGATTGTAGCGAATCTAATTTATTTATATGGCTCATTGCTGCTGTCCCCCATAGTGGTATTCAGTACGTCCAAATTGTTTTTATTATCGTTTTGTATATCTTTAATTTATTTTCTATGCTGAGTTTAAAATTTTGATTAGTTAACCAGAACATCTGTCTTCTTTTTATCCGTATTTTGTCTATAATTGATTTGATATGTTGCTTGAATGTAAGTTGTTAGTCTAAGTGGAGTCCTAGGTATCTAAGTTACTTTGTATGTGTTATGCACGTGCCATTCATTTGGATATTTGGTGGTTTCCGTTTTCGTAGTGTAAATGCAATATGGATGCATTTATTAGGGTTTGCTTTTTATTTGTTTATTTTGCAGCCATTTTTCTATTTTTGTGATATGCTCTTGCAGTAATGTGACTGCTGTTTCTGGATTAGTATGCCTGACTAGTATAGCCGTGTCGTCCGCGAATGTCAGTATTTTGCTGTTGGTAGTTGTTAATATGTTGACCATGTATAGTATGTATAATATTGGTTAAGACGCTTCCTTGCGGTACCCCTGCCTTGATGTCTTTAACTTCAGAATGTGTCCTTTATTTTTACTACAAAGGTTCTGTTGCTTATGTATGATTTGAGTAATTGATGGATTTGTTCAGGGAAATGTCTTTTGATTGTTTGCAAGAGACTTTCATGGTTTACTTTGTCAAATGTTTTCTCGAAGTCCATAAAGAGGGCTGTATAGTATTGTTTCTTTTCTATTGCTAGTAGAATTTCGTTGATGAGCCTCTACATTTGCCATACCGTGGAGTGTTTTTTTCTGAATCCAAATTGGTGATCTGGTATTAATTTCTCTTTCTAGCATTATGATCTGTGCTAGTTTCCACAGATTAGGAAAGTATTGAATTCGTAAAATTGCATTGAATATTATTGTCGGTAGTCGTATCGCTTTTGGGGGAAGGTTTTTCAAAGTTTTACCATTGATTAGTTTTACCATCGATTCCTGATGCTTTATTTTTTTTTTTTTTTGTTTTCTTGATTATGTTTCTAATTTCTTGTGCTGTTGTCTTAGNTATGGTGTAGTGCTTGTCAGTTGAGGTACTAGTAATTTGCGCATCCTCGTCTGTATGACATTTGAGGTTGCTGTTGTTACTATTATGTGGTGTAAATGTGTTACAAAGGTGATTGGAAAATTCTTCAGTCTGCTCTTCGTTGCTTCTGGCCTACGTGTTATCTGCTTTTCTAATTGCCGGGATTAGTTTTATTGGTTTCATTTTTTTCGTGACTTTCCATAGATAGTAATTGGAATTCTCGTGCGCAGAAATTGTCTCTATGAATTTTGAGAACTCGTTATTATTATGATCTTTTATTTTATTCTCTATTTCCTTTGCAAGTTTGTTTATATTTTTTTGTTTTCGTGTGTTCTATGTTTTTGCCATTTTTCTTTCGCTTTTCTTTTTTCTCTGATTTTTTCGAGGGTATCTGGCGGAATTATTTTTATTTGTCTGTTATTTGGTTCAGAAATAGTAGTTGTCCATGATGCTTCTTGTATAATTTCTGTCAATGTTGTTACTGTTTGTTCGATGTATTCGGGGTATCACAATATAGGTACAAGTTCGAATACTATATACTTGAGTATGACAACACTAATTATTATTTTTGTAGTCGTGAATGTTACATATTAATTACGGAACTCCCTACTAACTTAGTGTAATTGACATTCGTCACGTCATTACTTCTCTTATATACTTATTTTAATATAATTTATTAAGTGTATATTTATATATTCTTAAAGAAGTAATAATAAATTTCATAATTTTTTATAGACAGTCAATAAGAAGTAGTTATTGTTTATGAGGCATGTCATAATTCTTGCGTATTCTTTAATAACTACATTCTCCTGTACCACCTAGTGATAATCTCTCAGTAACAAAACTATTTATGCACATGTATCTACGGGTTTCTGTAAAAAATTAAGCAGAGTTTAGCTTCTGCACATGTGATTAGATTGAATCGATCATATTTAATCATCGTAAATCATATTTAGATTGAATACTTAAAATTATTTATGTTTATATTTTGAATTTGTTTAAAAACAATTAGTTGAAAATCTTAGCAAACCAATTAATGAGATTAATGTTTAATAATCATTTAATTATTAAATAATTTAGAA
This sequence comes from Bombus confusus, assembly GCA_014737475.1. Lineage (NCBI taxonomy): Eukaryota > Metazoa > Arthropoda > Insecta > Hymenoptera > Apidae > Bombus > Bombus confusus. The sequence goes on along the minus strand of JACXIV010000018.1, from coordinate 2,725,781 downwards.
TGTATGAACATTCCATTGTGTAGTATCGTAGAAAGAATGTCTAAGAAAGACCGGACAAAATATGTCGAAAAGGTCCGTGAACTTCAATGGGTCAAGCGGCCCATCAATATAACTTGTGTCCTTCAGTCAAATAGTTCCTCGGAAGGAATTATCCTCGAAAGGGATGCTTGAGGGAGAAAAACGATTAATCGTCAGTTAATTGGGAATCTAGTTGCGAGTAGTTAGTTTCAAGCGGAGAGTTGCTGTAAGTTGTTAATTATTAGTTGTAAGTTGTGAATTATCAATTTAGTTGCCTTAGTTATAACGCATTACTGCATTAAGTTCACGTTAAATAACCATCATTTTCTGTTTAATCCACTGCAAATGAATCCATCTATCAATAAATTTATCATATAGGATAGAAATCACTGGAAATCCTAATTTCTAATAATTCTGATAATTGATGATCCTATACTTGTAATTTTCTCAATATAATATTCGTACTGTTGCCAATTATATCTTATATTTTGCTGATACATATAATACATTGTTATGCCATGATGCATAACGTTCAAATTTTTCCATGAAAGAATAGTGATTTGATATTCGAACCTGTTTTATTAAAAAAGTGAAAGAAAATCAATGAAGATAAAGATGTGTGCTGCACGTTACACACAAGAAGTGCCAGAAAACGTTGATAAATTGAAAGATGGCGAGGGATACATTCTCTGACCTTCCCAAATGGAGATCTATATAAACGCAATTGATATACTGGGCGTCATAAAAAACGAATTTACACTGGAACAAGAAAATATTACCGAATCGAAGAAAAGAGATGTCAGGGCGAAACGAATCATTGTGAGTACCCTAGATAAGTAATCATTAATACATATAGTAACATGTGCTACTGGCTGTATAATGCGGCAAGAATTGAAGGGAACCTACGAAAGTATGCTTTGATGCATCAGTTTTTTGAATAAAAATATAAAAAAAAGGACGATGTTGATATGGCGTCTTACATAAGAGCTATAAAATACGGTCTTTAGATTAAAAGCTCAAGGGAAAAGCATAAGCGACATAATGATTATTTCAAAATTATCGAAAGCACTGATAGTAAGTTATAGATTTTTTATTATTGTCTAACGATTAACGTCCATAGATATGAGAACATTGACAAATATAACATTCAAACTCTTGGCAGAAAAAGTTAGGAAGATCAAGAAGTAATAGCATTTAAAACTGAAGAGAGAAAATACTGCAGGTATAGCATAAAGGGCCATTTTGCAAGAATATGCAGAAAAGAAAAAACGAACAAAAGGGGATATAATATTAAATGCAATAACTGCTATGAAACAGATGATGTAGCAAAGAACTCCAATAAGAATTCCATAAAACCATATAGGATATGTAAAAGAGTAGATCATACGGAAAAAGACTGTTATTTTTAGAAAGAAAAGGAATAATCAAACTAAAGGGGAGAATTATAAAATTGCACTCTTAACCAATATAAAAGAAATGGATGATTGATCACTTCTTACATGATGAATGATGAAAGCATATTGGAGAAAGGGAAGTAATTTGTGACAAAAGTTGAAATAAGACAAGCAAGGAGTATAATTGCAGAAAAGAAAGGAATGGTAGACTTGGATATGTACTTTAAGTACCAAACCTCATATAATCTCATGTCTGTTAATGGAAAAAAGGAAATTTTAATTTTGATAAAGGTAAGTTAATAATAAGCAAAAACAAAAAAATCATTCTCAGAGAAGTAAAGAATGAGGCAGGTTTATATATTATTAAAACCGGTCAACTGTAGAAGTCACAATGTAGGTAAAACGGACCTTTAACAGAACTATGGCATGAGAGGTTGGACGGTTTAGGTTAGATAATATGAGAAGACTGTTGCAGCTGTCTGAAGGCATTCAACTTAAAAAAGAATATACAGAAGATGAATTAAGATGTAAAATATGTATACAGTCAAATACAGATTACATAAAGATAGCCTTTGAAGATAAGAGGAAAAGCTCACAAAGCTGTTAAAAAACATTCATATGGATATCACTATGAGAAAATAAACAGGTATTCTTCTACTTCTCTTGATGATTATACATATTATGCAGTGGTTTATTCTATGGAAAATAAAGCAATTGTAGTTGATAAGATAAAGTGATATGTAGTTCAAGTGGTGGCAAATTGATATGCAAAAGTAATTGAATATGCTGCGACAATGGTAATTTTAACTCAGAATTCAAGAATTAGTGTAAGGCCAAGAGTGTAATCATAAATCATACTCCGCCCTATAGTCCTTGGTTGAATGGAGGGACTGAATGTTTAAGTAAAACATTAATAGAGAGATCTAAAGTAATGATCATAGGATCTGATGATACTGAAACCCTATAGGGTGAGACAATAAAAATGGCTGTGTATTTACAGCACAAGAACTAAACTATGGGAAATAAACAAACCACATAAAAAATGTGGAATGGCAGTAAATCTAATCAGGAATGTTTGAAAACTTTTGGCTGCACAATATAACTAGAAGACTTAAGATAATTAAGAAAACAAACAGTAGAAGCAATATTGTTAAATTTGTAGGGTCCACTCAAATGGATATTGCAATCTATGGGATCAAACAAACAGAAAAATAATCATCTCAAGAGATGTGATCTTTGACAAGCTAGATAAGAAGTCACCCTCCGAGAAAAAAAAAGATAGGGGAACAACGAAAAGTAGCAGAATTGCAATTCATGTCTAATATAAGAAATATTCTGAGAACGAAGCAGAAGAAGAAAATCTAAGTTATGGTGGTAAGCTTCGAAGTGGAAAACATAAAGGATGAAAGAATATATATGATGATAAACGAACCACTGATGCTATCTGGAGATACACATGCAAGAAAAGAAAAAAAGGGAAGTATAAGGATTATGTATTTCGTGTATATAAAGGGGTTATGAAGAGAAATGATAAGCTGGCTGAGTAAAAGTCATACAAAAAGAAAAGAATTCTTGGGAAGAAAACTTGTGAACTGACATTAAATTAGGCATTAATTAAGACATTAAATAAAGTAAAAGAGAAGAAATGACTAACAAGCAAATTTATGTCCTAAACGAAGGAAAATGGGAAATATAAGGTAAGACACGTTGCAAAAGAATGTGAGCAAGAAGAGAATATAGACCATGAAAAGCTATATAGTCTTGTTTTTAAGTTTGTAAACTTAAAAAGGCTCTGTATGGTTCTAAACAAGATCATAAATGGAATAAGAAATTGACAGAAGCATTAAAAGAATATGATTTAGAACAATCATGTATGGAAAAGTGCATTTTTAAAAGAGAAAATACTACCACTTTAGTAAATTATGTGGATGATACTGTTTGAAAGAAACATTTATGACTTAAAAGGTCTGCTGTTAAGATTAAAAAAAAGATTTTGAAATGACATTTACAAGTCAAAAATTTTATGGAGGTCCAACTAACTGGGGATCACGTAAACAATACATTGTTACGCTATCTAACACAAAAAAGGAATTCATTTCTTCTGTTGACTGCTGTAAAGATCCATTATTCTTAAAATGAATGTTAGAAGATATGACTGGCAGAACTGTGAAAGTTAAAATGTATGTAGAATAATCAAAGCGCGATAAGAATATTTAATCATAGATCAAAACATAGAAACGTGCAGAATCATTTTATTAATGAAAAGGTTAGAGAAAATAACAAACATTATATATTGTGATACAGATGATCAAAAAGCAAAGATTTTCACAAAGCCATTAAGCACAAGTAAATTTAAGAAAAGAGATAAGTTAGTACAATGAGATTAGATACTAGCTAGATGAAATAGAAATAATTATGTAATTGTATATGTATTAACAAAGTATTTGAAATTATGAAGAGATGTTGAATGTAGTAATTACAATAACAAATTTGTCGTGTTGTGTTATTTTGTGCATTTAATGTGTAGAATGGGGTGTCGTGAATTCTTTTGCGTGTGTGCCAGCGACTACGCTGCACCTTATGGAGCTAATAAGATTCAAACGCTTAGTAACAAAGAAAGCATTGTGAGAAAATAAAAGTAAAGCGACAGTAAAACATATAATTCATTATTATTTAGTAGGACATTAAGTTCATGTATATAATAGTATTAATAGGCTATTATGATTACGAAATAGATGTGAGAAATAGGGGAGGGAAGGTTCAAAAATAACCTAGAAAGAAGAATAATGATATTCTATAATAGTAATGATATAATATAATGATGGAAGAAACAAAAGTGGACAAATGAAGAATAGAAACGAACAGAAGTGTCGCAAGATATGAAGAAAGATCGAGGACAAAATATATAAACAAAATAGTGCGCGAATGCTGTAAAAAAATGGATTGGAACAGTGATAAGATAAGCTCGAAATGGGAAAGAGAAAGAAAACGATAAGGTATATAAAACTATAAGGAGAGAGAAGGGCATAAACGTAACGGAATTCACGACGACGTGTAAAGGACACCTGAACATGCCAAAAACCCTAATAAAGATTGACAGCGCTGGACAGCAACAGCCGCAATATGACAGAATAATCAAGAGAAGATATAATGGAAATACAAACAAGGAATTAAAACAGAAGCAAGAAAAATAATGGATGAGAAAAATTAATAGAAAAAAGAAGGGAGAATAAGATTAACGAGTATTTTAAGTATCTTAATTATTTTAAGATTTATCAGAAATTTCAAAAAGTATCCAATTTTTAAAAAATCAAGATCAAATTTTTATTACGTAAAAATTCATAGAAAGTAGAAAAATTGCATGGTTTATCTACATTACTGAACTGGCTTTACTATCTTTTCCATTTCCAATCAATCAAAAAATATGTTATAAAAGACGTGGTTGCAGTCGCGTGACTCGTCCTCATATCTCACTCATGTAGTAAAGATCCGGAAATTGCAACGCAATATGCCATATATAATTTTTCTGTACAGGGCGTCTCCGAAATTGTGGCACAATCGACCTGGTGGTGATTCTAAATGCAAAAGTAGGTCGAAAAAAGATTAACATTTTTTCATTTAAAGTTTCGTTTTCGGAAAAAGCGAGCTTCAAAATATGTTACGTATACTTGTATTAACTGCAAGTTTTGAGATAGGAAACTTCTGTTTCTGCGGATGGTGGTATTATATGTTAAACTAGACAATGTCACGATTTGCTTCCTGTTATTGCAGTTATATCTTATTTCTGCGATATCGATCTGTACTATTATTTTCTTTTATTCTATATTTAATTTGAATGGTTTCATAAATAAAGTCTTAAATAAAAAAAATGTAATTCTTCTATTTCTACTTATGTTTGCAAGTAGAATGTAGAACTACCACCCGACCAATTTTATTACGATTTTGGGACATCTTGTGCATTTTTTTCTGTACGAAAGATCATTTAAAAATTTTCTGACATTTCTCGCTGCTTTCGCCCCGTCAGTTATAATCTGACGACGCACTTTCTGGTCATGATGAAATACAGTCGTAATTTTCTTACCCTAGACGGTATTGCCTGTGTAGCACTATGGAAGTATCCACGGGAGGATGAGGAAAATTCTCGCCTTAATCTCGAGGATCCGTCACAATCATTCAGGACAACCGCAGTACTGGCTCCTCGATCACTCTTGTCATTCGTTGAATTCTGCGCCCTTTTGCTGGATTCTATTCTCTCCACTATAATGCGAATTCATTACTCGTATCAGTCAGGTTCTAACAAACAATGTACGCTGTTAATGGTTTCTGTCTTCTGTTCATATTTCGATTTTTGTTTACAGTATGATTCGTTTGTTTTAATTGTCTTGCTTAGTTACTGATTTGTTTTTATACCTCGTACATAGGATTAATTTCAATGCTATGTAGAACAGGGAAATTTGTTCTGTTCAAATTGTTTTAATATTCATGAACTAAACAGTTATTATCAAAGTTTTTAAAAATTATGACTAAGCTGCAGATGAAAATTTGTATTTTTCAGGATACAATGAAAGAAACGGAACTTAACCCCTTGCCATACCATTTAACTCGGAAGAATCCGATCCCAAACGATGTGCCCGAATGGTCAGGAAAAAGGAGCCGAGGCGGCGGAGGCAGAGTGTCGGAACTTGAAATATGATGTCTATGCTACTGAATGTGAAATAGTGTCACGTAAAATTTGTCGTGGATTTATAAAAAAAATGAGAAGAACGAAGAACCAATCTTCTTGTTCCCCTTTAATTATAGTTTATTCCATATTTTAGGACGATACAATGATGCCTTAAGCTTTGTTGGTGGAATCAAGACTGACTTTCGGCTGCCGTGTTAGTACAGAGGAAACTTCGTTATGGGTGTGTTTAGAGTACGAGGAAAGCGGATTCGTTGATGACACTTTTCATCAGGAAAGGTGAGGGTAATGATCCTGGATGCCAATTGGTTAGAAGAATGTTAGTGGATGAAGATAGGTGGAGGAAGCCTCCTACCAAATGTGGATCCTGGGTGGCATTGCTCTTGGAAAAAACTCGCTTTCTCTGTGCTCTCAGGAAACGAACAATAAGCCCAAGGAATGTTTTAAGGACCACTTATGGGCCCAAAGGCAGTTAAGGGACTTGAAAATCCTAATTGTTAAAATAGTAAGATTTATAGTGCCTCCTTAGGTTTATTGTTCGTCCGAGTAAGGGTAGATCGGCATCTGGTGACTATTCTTAACGAGGGATGGCGCACGGTTTACGTCACGCGACATAATAATCTGGATGTTGGGTGTGGCCTGTGGGAGTGGCTGATCCTTTGTCTATAAGGTTTTTCTGAGGGTATCACAATAGCCGCGCCCGTGTTTAGAAAAAGGACCCCATGCGACACATTCATAGTTTTTTTTTTTAAATTTATTTATTTTAAATTACGATCAATTCTTTACAGAATTTTCAGTAATTCGGCTGTCGTGTTACAATGTCGTGGGTTTTAAGTGTTTAATGGATGTTTGATTCAATCGAATCTAATGCTTAAATCTAGGGGGTAGTTTTTTTTTAGCCTGCGGATCTGGTCCGTCGTGTCAAGTAATTGAGTGACTAGAGGGTTTTGGTGGTTGTTAACTCTTTTGCTGTGTCTATTACTGTATATGGATATTTCTTCTTTGACTGTGGGTATCTTGAGGTCGCGATGTATTGTTTCGTTGGTAACGTATCAGCGTGCGTCTAATAAGGTTCTTAGTGTTTTCGACTGTAGTCGTTGGAGTATCTCTATGTTGGAGTTGCTTGCTGTTCCCCATAGCTGGATTCCGTAGGTCCAGACAGGTTTTAATATGGCCTTTCCGAGGGAGTTGTCGAAATCTTCTTCTGAGATGGTATGTCTGGGAGGACAATAGACTGCTGAAGTGGTGATTGGGCCCTGCCTGTCTTCTATCACTACGTTTGTGGCTTGGAGGTGGTCCTTCTGGTATGATGGAAGTTCATAGTGTTTTATGCTGGTTTTTATAAAGATTCCGGTGCTGCCATGGGCCTTACCGCTGGGATGCTGGGTGTGGTAGAAGTTATATCCACTTATTTTTCTGAAGTTTTTGTCGGTGAAGTGGGTTTCGGATATGAGCATAACGTCGATTTGTTGGTGTTTTAAGAAGAGCTCTAGCGCAAGTTTGTACTGAGCTAGACCGTTGGCGTTCCAAAGAGCTATGCGTGTCTGTTTTATTTTGCGTCGGGGCTTATTAGTTTGTTCACGAGTGTGAGCAGTGAGAGCAGATTTTTGAATTGCTCAGATTGTTGTTCGATTAATTCTTCTATCTTGTCGAGGTTGTTCGTGTTTTGTGGACTGGGTACAATATTTTGTGGGTGTTCGTTGTGAATTGTCGGTCTGTTTTGGTTGCCTTGAGCTACCTGTGCGTAGGAGATTGAAGGTATAGTGAGTTTTTGCGGGCTGGGTAAGTAGCTGCTGGGGGCTTTAACTCTGGGATTGGGGTATTTGTTTGTGTACAGGATCTTGTAAGCTGAGCAACCTTAGTAGTTCGTGGGATGTTCTCCTTGGCAGTGGATGCACTTTGCAGGAGTGTCTGGGGATTTGGTGCATTGGTCTGTGGGATGAAGTCCTGCGCATTTAACACAGCGGTAGTCATGATTGCAGTATTTTTGCGTGTGCCCGTACCTTTGGCACCTTTTACACTGTACTATCTCTTTTTTTGCGAAAGGTGGTTCGAACTTAACTACAGAGTTCATGAGACGGTTGATTTTGTAGATTTCTTTGTTGTTTGGTTTTTGTTTTAGACCTATGAAGTTAGATAGTGGGCTTTTGTGATTCTGTGTCTTATGTTTATGATGTTGGTGACTTCGTGGTTATGAGTTTCGAGTTCAAGTTTCAGTTCTTCCAGGTTGGCAGAGTGGTGAATGTTGCGTAGTACCACACGAAAGGGTCTTTCTTGTTTTAGTTGGTATGTGTGGAAGTTGGCGTTCAGGGATTTGAGCGACTTTGTTAGTTTTCTGTATGACTCCGGGTTAGTCGGCAGGATTTTAACCTGATTGTTTTTAATTTTAAGTTGGTAGTCTTCTTTTTTAATGTCTTTCTCGATTGATTTGATCATGGTTTGGATATCTATTACGTTGTCGATAAAGTTTGGCGGAGGAGGAGGTACTTTTTGCGTTTGTTGGTTAGCTGGATTTTCTGTTGCGTCAATAGAATCATGTGTGGATGCAAGAATTTCGAATCTATTGTAGGTGGTGACGTGGTTTGTTGGAGATGTGTTCTGATTTGCGTTTGTACTTTTGTGATTTGTATCTAGTTTTCGTTTTTTACTATTGTTTGTGTGGTTATCTATGTGGAGCAGGTTGTCCATTTGCCATGGTGGAGGTATATGGGCCATCTTCGAACTAGTTAATTCAGTTGAAGAAACTAGTCGAGAGGCTAAATTTGGAGAATGGAAGTGGTTGGCTATCCTCGAGAAGGTTTAGAAAACTCTGAGTTGCACTTGAGTCAGTTCACTTTCGAGAGGAGGTCGTCTCTTGTTGAAAACTACACTGGGCGCTGGACACACGTCTGCACGCGTCGGCTGTCGACGGCGAACTGACATTCATAGTTGGCCAGAGATTAAGACCAGGAGTGAGACTCGTGATATTCACGTTTGATAATTAGACCACGAGCCTGACTCGTTTTATTGAGGTTTGGCTCAAAATTCTCATCACGAGTCAGACTTGTCACAGTAGGGCAAGGAGTTAATCAGAGATTTGTTTACGTACTAAATTTTCTAACGAACACTATGCAAAATATTCACTACAAAAGCTTATTAAAACATTTAATTAGGTCTAAGCATATCAAATCTTTTTTATTTAATAGTTTATATAATTATAAGAATTTGATTCTATGAAAATGAATCATAGAACCTATTTAAAAAATGTTTCATTGAGAAACAAAAGTACACACAGGTACTGTTTGCAGTTACTCTGTATTTTTGTATATTATGTGCATTATATATATATAATATAATATAAAATAATATACATCCATAAAAATGTTACGTTCTTCTATTTAATTGAATTTTTATTTTATTTTTTTATATAGTACATTAATTGAAATGAAATCATTTTACATTGTTTAGGTAATAATATAAGGGAATAATATTAGGCAATATAATATAAAGATTGAACATAAAGATATGCTTAAAGAAAATAAACTATTTTATTTATTCTCAGAATTTTCCATAATTTAACAAATTTTGAAAATTTTCTGCCTAGATACTTTTATTTTCTATTTCCTGTTCAATATACTAAAATTTTTTTTAATTCTCGTATTAGAATGTAAAATTTTATTAAATATATGATTATTAATTATTAATAATTAAAATCAAATTCCAGTCGGTTTTTAAATAATTTCTGGCTGTATCTAATAAAAACGCATTTCGCATAGAGTCGTAGTTTCATAATGCCCAGTAAAAGCTTATTATAATTATTTAACTTTCAACATTCTCGAGCAAAATTAATTCGATACTTACAACGTTGTTGACAATTTGATGTTTGTCCTATATCCTGGCGCAGTCCCTCCCATAGTTTCATTGCAATCAATGTATAAGCCAAACTCATCAGGATTAAAGGAATTAAAAGCAGTGTTCCATCCAAGAACAGATTGTAAGCTCTCTCAGTGCCCAGGCTTGCCCACTCTTCTCCACACTTAGGCCTCCCTGGAACAGTAAACGTCAAAGGTTCTATATATTTTTACAAGATAAATGAAAATCGTCAAGGTAAGGATACATGTCCTGCTAATGAGATAAGTCATTTGAGAGCATGCTAAATAGAACTTTCTTAGAGGTAGTAATCCTAAGATCTTGTCCAGATATACATTTTTGTACAGTCATATTAGAAGTACTTGTATTATATTTCATAATTAATTCCGATTACTTAGGTCTTGTGCGTTTTTTGAAGCCTGATTGATAGAAAATAAAATATGCTTGAATTAAAAGTGAAGATTACTAATAGATACTGATAATGTATGGAATAGTTGTAATTCATTAAATGCATATAATTTATTACATTTATAAATTATCAGAATATAAAAAATCCAATGTGAAATGTTCTGAGCAACTTTTTACAGCAATTTGTCATCTATACTGTAAAGTAACTTATCTTACGGTAACCTAACCAACATAAATTATGCTTATGAACCGCGGCATTCAAAACTTTTTGCAAATAAAAGTCAGTTAATAAAATATAGTTAAATAATAGTCACCTCCAAGCTAGTTTTTTCTAATGTTAAAATATTTGTCATTTCTAAAACAGCATTATATTTTTTTAAGGAATACTGTAAAGTTATTTTTAAGTCTCATACTTTAGGCCTTTAGATATGAATTAACCAACTGCACGTATAGGATAAATTTTCAAATTTAGCTCTTTCGGAGAAAAGGGTCTTGTGGAAACATCTTATTGTACATCTCCAATTTATTTATTCTTCCAGTTGGGAATTAGCCACATTCAAATATACTTGTCTTTGAATTTTCAAACTAGGTCTCTTTTAAAATGAATAGACGGACAAACAAATTTTGTTCTACATTTTCAACCTATTTTTGCACATTGAATCACTCCATAGTCTTGGCCACATTATGTGGGACACCCTGTATATGTATATAGAAATTGTGAAAAACAGGAACTATGAGTGCGACTTGAATATGTGTTAGGGTGTTTGTACTATGTTTGATGAGTATGAAGAGTACATGATGTTTGATAATACATGGTGATTTATGAATGAACTCTTTACTGTGGTCTCCTGATGGTTTTAATAGGGGTCTTTGGTATGTGTTTTGAAATAGGGGAGGTGGGGTTTTGCTTAGGGAATGGTACTTAATGCAAGGCTTAAAGACGTGATTATAAATATACTGATACTGATGCTGCGATATATGTTTTCTGATCAATAATATTTCTGAACTGTACACACCAGTAGAGTTATCGCAAAACTATTGCCTACGATATTAGTAAAATACTGATAAATGTGGTCAGTTTTATATTGATGATCTTGAACCCGATGCAGACGAGCGTGGAGCGATTTGTCACAGCGTCACCACCCTATGTTTTAGAACAACCTAGATATATGAAGCAAGACACGGGACGCAATTCGTAGCGCTTTATGGCAGCGTTATCGCCGTGATGATTTGCCGCTGCGTTTTAAAATAGTTTTGATATGAAGCGGCAGCAAATTAACAAAAACATTCTTTGCAAAAAAAATTGGACGCGCAAACGCAACGGTAAATTGTCGCTACGCGGGATGGTTCTTTCGTAGACCGCTTGTCTGCACTGAATCTTGATCATCAACCATTTATAGACCTGTTACGTTTTCCATATCAACATGTATGCGTATATAAACTGTAGTTTAAAGCAGGTTTTATTCTTCTAGTTACACTACGTACAAATTGAGTCAACAAAAATTAGTATCTATCTAACGACTGCACATCTTGTATTATTTAAAATACTATTTCAATTCTTCACCTAGCAGAACAATGCCATCATCGCCCGAAAATTTTTCTTTCTAAAATTATAAACTCTTAATTATAAATTTTTAAAAATTGTATTCTTTGGCGCTACCTGTAACTTTCTGCTTGTGCCCCGGATTTCGTAATGGTCAATCTGTAATAATTTCGCGATTTTAGGAAGACATAAATTTCTGCTGTAATTTTACTTTGCGAGTATCGCTAGGACGTACAAAAACTGTATCTCTTATGGTACACGCCAGATTTGCTCGTGCTATTAAAAATTATATTTTGTTTTTCAACATTTTTTTGCAAACGTTTGAATGCGATCTGTTTTTCTCGGTAGACGTCTCCCGGGGTAATTAATTCTGCCTTCGGAAGACCTGCCGGATCCGTACTGCGCTCTATTCCGAATAATGACTGTGTTTGCGTAAAAGCGGTGATTTTTGACGTGTTTACGGGAGACTGAACTTTAACTAGTTTGTTCGGCAACTCTGAAATTTTTGATAATTGTGTTATGAGTAAATTTGTAACAATTGCAACATATCTTTTTGCTTGACCATTCACTTTGGGTGCTTCTGCCGCAAGCAGGTGCAATCCAATATAACGTTTCTTTAGAAATTGTTTCAAAAGCTTATACAAAAGAATTAAACGAAACAAGCTGAAAGTACTTTACATATTGTAGGAATACATTTGGTAGGAACTACCGAGAAACCGACTATAAGTTTTTCGGTAAATATTCACTTTTCATCACAAAATGTCAAATTAATATTTTATTTTATTCTACGAATGTAGTCAAAATGTTTGATTCAAAATAAATAATAAATGCGATAGTTGTGCTTCTTTTCTATGCTTGAGTTTTCTTAAAGCATTCTTCTAATCTTTTTCTTTCCACGCTTAAAACACGTTACGATCATAAAAACTGAAGACAATAAGGCTCGAAAAATGAGGTATTTCCGAAACCCATTTAGTAAACATAAACTCCATTTTTCCAATGAACATCTGTAATAAATCTCTAGTTATATAAAGTTTGAAGATTGTGCAAAATAGGTTTGCGCCCTTTTTAAATACATTTGTTATACAGCCTGTTAGTTTCCTCAATACCATACCCTTGTATCGTAAATTTTTCTTTCGGAATGAACTCACCATCACTACATTGCCACGTTTTAGACATTTTGAAGCAAGAGGCTAGAACAGTTTTGAAAAATAGAATCATTTCGACAGTCGACGAGAAACTTTCAAAGAACGGAAAATATTAAGTTAGAGTGTTACTTAGGTGTATCGCGTGTGCACTGTGTGTAGTGAGTGTTGTATGCAGTGTGGCAGTATTTATATTGAAGCCATATTTATTACAATATACATTTGGAGAACTTTCGGACATGCACTTTTGCTACGATGCGGCGGGCGGCAATAGCACAAAAGCGCGAAGTTTATACGTCGAAAAATATTCCAATACTCAGCGCAAAGATATTTTGCAAAATATACCAACGATTGCGAGATACCGGTACGTTAAAACCTGCGAAATGTATTCAAGAAAATTCAAGAAGAAAAGATCTTTGCAAATGGATGAATCGGAAAATCCAGCGCAACATTTAATAAATGTGGTATAACAAATATAAGTAAGGAACATTTCTGGACACATGAAAATCCACACACATTAAGAAATGTAATTGTAATGTAAGAGCACTTAATCAGCTGTTTTGGAAACAGGTGGGTTAGTCGAAGAGGAAGGACCTGTTCTTTGACCTGCTCGGTTCCCAGATTTAAATCCTCTCGACTTTTACTACTGGGGACGCATGAAGAAACAATACGGTAAAATTTTAAAAGAAGGCTCTGTTTACAAGGAAACGGAGGACATATCGAACACCTATTGTAATTTGTTGTATTTTTTGTGGACAATCGCAGTGCGTGTGCGATTTTGTTGTGGACACTCACGGAAGCAAAGAATTAGAGAAAACATTAATCCTCTCTACTCGGAAATTTCATAGGGCGGTTTTCAATATGCTCTTATGGATTTCCGCGAGTAAGGTTTAATGTTCAATTCACCATTTCTTTCGCAAAACGTCGCGCAGGGTTATTTACGTCTCCGAATAACCATGGTCTTCTTCTCTACGACTTGTACGAGGGTAAGCTGCCCGTTCACATGTCGTTTGGATTGAGGATCACTGTGCACCCCGCTGCTTAGACTGACCTCCTTTCGTTCGTATAAGGAGGTTTAATCGCGTGCAGGGATATTTTGGCCGATCTTTAATCTTCAATAATTAAAGAACAAAATCGAAAACGCAATATTTTTATTCTTGATTTTCGTCTTATTTTGACGTCAAGAATCACGCCTTAAATTATGTAAAATCAGTAGCCGAAGATCCTGTATATGTTTCGATTTCGTAGATGGCTACTTGATAATTTAAAACAAACCAAATCTTTTTTATGACGTCTGCTTCAGCGACGAAGTAACGTTTCATAGTAATGAGTATCTCAATAGACACGATCGTTATTATTAACTACTTGTAGAGACACATTGGACCCGACAAGAGCTCGATCAATGTTGTTGGTGGTTATATGTTTGGGTTGGAACATTGAATGGTCAAATCATCGGATTGTATTTCTTCGAATGGACTATTAACGGTTTAATTTATTTAGATTTTCTGCAAGATCTTTTACGAGTATACCGTGAAACTATTCCATAGGATGTTCGCCAAAGATCATGTTTCCAACAAGGTGATGTTTCTGCACATTTTGCTAGTGATACTAAGACATTCCTAGATGTAAAATACCTAGATCGATGAATAGGTGGAGAAATTTTATGGTCTCCGAGATCATCTGATCTTAGTCCATTTGCTTTTTACTTATAGAGTTGTGCCAAAAATACTGTGAACATATAATACACATGAGGAAATCTTTTACTTAAAGTAATATGCATCTTCTGTATTCTGTTAATCATTTATCACCACTAGCTAAACTTTTTTCTTCGATATTGTCTTTATCGTATAGTTCAAAATCAAAATAAAAAAGTTTTGAAAAATTCAAGTTGATCTTCATGACACCCCAAAATTAAATACTTGAGGAACAGAAGACCAAATCGAAAAATCGATAACAGCAAAAGGGGCATTTATCTCTCGTCATACAATTGGAGTCTGTCAAAAAGATGGAGGTTCTCATTTAAGAAAATTAAGCTGATCATGATTGATCCAACAACAAGACAAGTTCAACATCTAATGTCCCCCTCCGAACTTTGTTTAAAACATTTTCTTTGATGAAACTCAGTTTCTTAGATATTTTCCTGTTTAAATTAAATTGGGACACCCTGTACATATTAGAGCTATTATGTAACGTAAATTTCCAAGGATCATTTTCAAATTTCATACGCAAATATTTACAATACCTATCAGATGTTTTATGCATCGAATGGAAATTCATCGAAAACAGTTTTGCGCATTAAACCTGTGGCAATTGGGATCTGATGAAAACCAGGTGCCATATCCAGAATTATAAAATATTTTCCTCTTTCTAAACGATCAAAATGATCATCAATTAACGGTAACAGGTGCCGTTCTTTAACCGTTATATTATTTGGCGCTCGGAAGTCGACACATAATCTGTCGAATTCATCTTTCTTTTCAACGCGAATCGCTGGGCTAGCAAAAAGAGAGACGTTCTCTGGAATTATTCCGTTTCCTAACAAGTAATTTATAATACTGTGTACATTTCCCCGTTCTTAAAGGGCTAAACGATAAAAATAGTAGCACATTACCTTGTCTTCTTTGGTAACGATTTTCATTTGACCAGTCGACACCTGACGTATTCGTTACCTGATCCGTTCGTATTCGTCCCAGTAGAGTCTTCAAAGGTCTGCGTACTTTATCCTCAACAATAGCCGTAATGTACCATAGGCACTCTGACGTGACGATAACTCGCCTTGGTCTGGGAATTTTGGCACACGCACTAATTTCGATCTCATGAAATCCATCACCATTCTTGGTCCAAGACTCTTTCCAACTATTACGTCATGCACTAAGTATAAGTCAGGCGCAACAAATAAATCCAATTTAATAGTTACGTCTTGAAATTTGACAATTTCAAACCATTATACGACTGATCGTCTTCAATTGCTGCTGTCCCTATCGTTGCACAGAGCCTGATTGTAAAGTTATATTGCACCAAATTTCTTGATTTTTCTTCGAAAAAAATTCGGTGTTAGTTTTTCTGAATTTAAAACACATGCATTAACCTCCGGATTCTTTTTCTATTTGACCCTGTGACCTTTTTTCATGCAATATTCAAAATATGAAACAGTTTTTCGTTTCGTTAAGGTTCCCGTGCCAATGCTGAATTCGTGTCTTCGATTCTTAGGACATTCAGTTGTTACGTGTCCAACTCTATCAAAATTATAGCGCGTTCGTGTTACTCGAAGGCCCGGCTTGGTAACATTGTTCATCAAGAACTAAGGTTGGATTGAATTCTCCGTTCAAATTTTTTAATAAAATTGTAATTTTATTCTACTCTTTGGACACGTACGTATGACATTCGATTCTATTGTTTTTTAATGTTTCACATCCTGCGCTGCTTTAAAGTCACTTAAATTATTAATAAGAATGTGGCACACATTACTGTTAATCTTTTTATTTAATATCTTTATATTTGATTAAAATTTTTATCGTGAAGATTTTATTGAATCTGATTCACTTGTGGGGTGTTGATAGTAAGTGTAATAATAGTGTATAATGGTGTTTATTATTTAATATGTATTACACATAGATTTAATATTATGAACTGAGCAAGTAAACAGTATTTACCCTAAAATAAAAGTATAAAAAGAATATTATTAATAGTACATCGGGTATAGATTTATCATAATATGAACACAATTGAAGAAAATTATAAAATTAATTACGATTTGTGATTATTTATTTTTCAAATGAGGAATTTATTGTGTTAATTATACTTTAATAGAAAAAGCTATTTTAAAATTTTGCATTTCTGCATCATTGATTTCCATGAAAAATTAATAAGTATTAATTTATCATGTTTGAGTAATATATCAAAAAAACTGATTGTATCGAGATATGATAAAAATACAAATGATCAATTGGATTAACTGAAATGGTAAACTAATTAAATCAAGCCTTTGTGTATATTGAAGTGATTTAAATGTTTCATCACGCAAAATTTTAAGACTTCAGAACCATTTTTGTATTCTAGCAAACATATTTTGTATTATTTTATTATTTATTTATTTATTATTACTTAGTCCGTGCCTTTCGGCTTTGAACGAGCTTTTCGGTTTTACATCTCGTTTGACATATATCAATCTTTGGCGTTATCTCCTTATTATCTCTACTCTTATATCTAACTAATCTCTTATCTATGCCTATCTCTATATAACTACCTCTTTTCTTATATAATCTATTATATTGCGTTCTATTCTCTAAAACTAGGTAATTTTTGGGCTTTTTGCCTCTTTGCTGTGCTTCTTTATTGTTGTTCCTCCCCGCCTTGTATTGCCCTTCTCTTCTCCATTATTGCTTTCAAATCCCCTAGTCCCTCTCCAGTCTCGTTTAGTATTGTTTCTGTGCTCTTTGGTCCTCCTGTTATTTCACATTCTTCTATTACGTGCCTCAGGTCTTCTTCTTCCCTTTCACATAGTCTGCATCTTTTTTCTCCCTCTTCTTTCCAGTATTCTCTTGCTTTGATCTCGTTTCCACATCTGAACCTTGCAAAAATTTTCGTGTCCTTCCACTTCATCCTCCCTACTAAGTATTTTGGTAACTCTTCTTTGGCGATTTTTCCATAATAAT